>JAYKTE010480626.1:0-10118 GCA_036873565.1 Xipholeptos notoides | reverse complement strand
ACACACACACACACACACACACACACACACACACATATACACACACATACACACACACACACACACACAGAGACACACACACACACACACACACAGACACACACACACACACAGATACACACACACACGAACACTACTACTTTACTATATAAGATATATATATATATCAGCATACAAATATAAGAATAGTAAGCTATACCTAATGTTAGTATATATATATATTGTATATATAGATATATTGCGATATTACCTCTCTATTCTTTATGTGACCGCCCTCTTTCCAGACTCTGCTTTACGCAGTCTCGAATCACTGGCGCTGGAGTAAGGTTGCAACATCTCATTTGTCCTAAGGTTGAGTGGCGGATCCACTCAACTATTTCATCATTCTATATTCTTTAACTTCAATATATATTTTTATTCAACCAGTTCCATGTCATGTTGTTGTCCCAGCTCCACCAACTTTCAAACACAACAATATATATATATATATATATATATATGTATGTGTGTGTGTGTGTGTGTGTGTGTGTGTGTGTGCACAGATGTACACACTCTTTGACCAAGTAAGTACTCTAAGGATTTACAAATCTATTATTGTTAGGCTGGATTGAAACATTTTTTCCTGACCGACCAAAGATTATTGATTAAGTCAGAAATGGAAGACAAATACAATATTGGACACAAACGTCTCTTTTTGTCATTCAATCCAACTGAACTACTTTTGAAGAGAAAAAAAATCGCCATATTTAGTTTTGAATATCAAAAAGATATTAAGATAAAATTTCCAAAGAAATCCTCATCTGGTCGGCTGTAGGAATGATCTGTAAGTTCTTCTTGGACTTTTCGAAATTCTAATAAGTGAGTTGAATAACAATCTGTCCTTTAAAAATCAACAATATGAAAGACATATTTGAAAACACCCGTAGATAACATTCTCTCTTTTTTGAGAGGGACCAAACTACATTTTAAAATATAACACCTAGTCCCCTTTCCAAAAATAAATCTTCAACTAATGCAAATAATCTGGTTCCTAAGAAAAAAAAGTAAATCCAAACAATAAAAAAAAGAAAAGCCAAAAGAAAATCAACACCCTCCCAAAAAATATGAATAATCAAAAACAATAAAACAAATAAACAAAATAAAACAAAGTAAAATGATATTCAGCGTTAAGTGATAAAATGAAGGTTGATATGCAGGTTAAATAATCCAAACAACCAACCAATCTGTCCTTTATGTTTACTTCCATGCTCCATCCTTGGAAAAAGTGTGATTTATTTTAAAATATGATAATTTTCTTCCCAGTAAATAGAATTTATTGAAACATTACTAGCAATAAATAAAATTCTAGGATTTTCTTTTTCAAAATAGGAGGAGACTCGGCATACCTACAGATTTAAAACTTCAATAACTTTTCTCCCTCTTAACAGATCTTTACCACAAAGTAAATAAAATTGTGGGGTTTTATTATCCAAAATTTGAAGAGAATTGGTGGTCTTGTAGCTTAATTGTGCACTGCTATATATACAGAGTGGATCACCAAAAATTCTGAATTTAAAACGTCAATAATTTTATTTTCTCCCAGCAAATTTTTGAAACTTAATGACATAGGAAATACAATTCATGGATTATATTATCCAAAATTTGAAAAATCTCTTGCCAGTATGTAGCTTGGATGTGACATAACCCTAAATACAATTCTACAATTTCATTATGCAAAATTTAAAGGGATTTTGCCTGTATGTAGTTTAGTTATGAGCTTGGATATGACACCAGCCTAGATACAATTCAAGGATTTTATTATCCAAAATTTAAATAGTTTCAGCCCACTTGTAACTTAGTTTTGCACTTTTATGTTACCCTGTATATGTGCACCTAACATGATGGATTTAAATCTTCAATAACTTTAGATTTTAATAAAACTTTAAATAAAATTCTAGGATTATTCAAAATTTAAAGAGATTTAATGCAACTCATTTGCCAAATCTGCTAAAATTTTGAAAAATAAACTATAGTTGTATTTGCCATCAACTTCACAATCAAATCTGCTGAGGTAAAGGAAGATTATCAAAGTTTAAAACTCAGCATATTAGGTGCGCCTTCATATCTACAGATGCATGCAACTATGACAATGTAATTAAAACATTTATTTGGTGCTTATATTATATTTCCTAAGTGAGCCTAGAACAGCAAAATTTGCTGACAGAAGCCAGGGGTATATATATTTTTTTCTTTAATCTTCCATAAAAGGGAGAAATTTTGGTACAATTGAAGTATAGAAAATATAATTGAAATACACGTTGGTTAACACATCAGATAAAACATCTCCGATGGCAAATCTTAAATTAGAAACTTTATCAACATATTGAAAGGCAATAACAGATTTATGATTGAGAAGACATAACATATTTAAAAAATTTCTATTAAGATTCTTGTGATAAAGAACATATATATACATATATATATATATATATGGTCTGATGACTGCACAGTAAGAAAAGTTGGATGGGTGGTAATAGCTTGGACTCTGGAACTGTATTTTATAAGTTTGAATCCGAGTCAAAACCATTACATTCAGCTCCAGTTCCCTAGAGAAGACACGGTTCATTAACTCAGGGAAGTAACTTGTTTAGATAAATGACAACACTGATTCGAAACCCAGGCAGATGAGGCTATTTCAATGAAAGTAAAAATTTAGATGTGGACAGTAAGTGAGTGTTCAATTTTCTATTGTATCCCACACTTTATGAACACATTTTTTTACGAATTATACAAAAATAGGGTTTTCCTAAAAAAACATTTTTTTAAATAATATTTTCATTGAATATTGGGCACCGACTTAATTTCCACCGGATTTTCTCCTGATTTGTTTTTTTTAGAAATTTCAAAAAAGTTATTTTTGTACATAACTTATTTGCAGAGATGGCAACTGTTTTTATCATGTTTTTATCATTACCTTTTGTTTATCTGATGGCGGGTCATCATGGGCTACTAGTACTTAATAAAAAAAATATTACAATATCAAAAAAATATTTTTGTTAAGTCGATTTTCCCTGAGAATCGCCGAAGAAAAAGTAAACTTCCTGTCATACATAAAAATAATTGAACAGTTGTTTTAGTGAGTACATTTATTTCTATTCTAAAAATTTATTCGTAATATTTTTTCCATGAAGGGTGTGTTTTTATAAACTTAATATAATCAACTATTACACTATTGAAAAAAAATGTTTTGCTAAATCATTTCTTAAAAACCGTTCATAAAAAATAAGTAATTTAACATTTATTTCTTAACATTTTGTTCTACTCAACTTCAATCCATTCTTTCTTCTTTTTTTCACACCATTCAACCAGGTTTTTTTTGGGTTTTTTTTTAAGTAACTAATGTCTTTAACAAATTAAAAATGATGAATGAAAAAAGAATGGATTAAAGTTAAAATTTAAAGAAGATAAAATCATATAAGTTCTATAATTTAAAGTTAATATTGAAGTTGAAAAAATATTGAAGTTGAAGAATTATTCTTTTGTTTGATTATCTTTTGTAAATTTTGATCTTTTTCTTTAAAGAAATTGCTTCCTTGAACAATATTCTTTCGTTTAATTATTTTTTTATTGTTTAAAGTTCTATAATTTCAAGTTAATGTTGAAGAATCTTGTTTGTTTATTTTTCGACCATCTCTGTTCAACAGCTTTTAACACAATTCAATTCAAGGACTTTATTTTGTCTGTTCATTTTTTCTCAGACTTTTCTTCCTCATCAAACAAATCACATTTCAGCTCTCATGCACAAAATTTAAAACTTCATTTCTTTTGTATATATTCTATTTCTCGTTTATTCGCCAAATTCTGGCAGATACCAAAAATGTTTGATAACTAAATAAAACAGTTTTTTACGTTTTTTTCAAGTGTTTTTATTTAGTCAATAATACGACAATAATTCCTCTTGTCTCACGGTTTGATTTCCAGTTTGCAGAAGCTTGTACTTCCAGCCATTTTATTAATATATTTTAGCACGATACCATCACCACAATTACCACTACCACCACCACTACCGAGGAAGTTGACTTGGGCTTGTGGATAGGCAGTCAGACCTTGGAATTATAGTATGCGAGTTTGAATCCCAGTTGTTCCATTTGCCTTCATTTTAGACTAATACCCTTATAAAAGGTATGAATCCCCATATTCCTTCCAGCTATTGGTTAAATAGTGCATATGGTGTTATTCAAAAAACTGTGGACAAAAAAGTAATGTTTCCCAATAATGATTGTTCTCAGCATTAAATGAGCTAAAAAGGTTAATATGCCTTAAAAAACTAACGAACAAATCACCACCATTAACATCATCACCATTACCACCTATATCTCCACTATCAACACCACCACCAGTACTATCACTACCACTACAATAGCCACCATCACTATTACCACCAACACTATCACCACCACTACTATAACTGCTATCTTCACCACCATGACCTATCACCTCCACTACCATCATAACCCTTACCACCAACAATGCCACCATCACTATTACATTCACCATCAAAACCACCACGAGCACAGGCACCAACTTCATTGCCTGCTCTATTATTGTTAGCACTAAAGCATTTGCAAATACATCACATTAAAACGGATTGATTCAGATATCGGCAGATTACACAAAAGGCTAATAAACAAAAAGCTAATACCAGCGCAGATCTGAACCTGCTTAATGGCTAAGAACTCTAAAAGCTTTGACCACACTGGAAATTCACTTACATAAAGACAAGAGAAACTACTCGCCATAACGTGCATTTAAATATCTTTCGGCTAGATTTGATTTCTTTTGGCTTCTGCATCTGTTAGATGGTGACTGCCACTTCTTTACAGAAGAAGGCCAACTAAATGAGTTCGCATTTGGTTCCTAAGCCTTTCTTCAGATTAGCATACTTTATCACATACCTGACATGCAAAACTCCCTGGTGCATAATTTTTTGTGTGCCCACTTTCCCTTGTTTTGCTTGAAATCCCGAGTGGCAGGCTCTGTGACTAATGAGTCCTGCTCTTGACAATTATATTCTGCCACAAATAGCACATCACTGTCCGTAGTTGAGGCATATCTGCAATTGATCTATTGAGTAAATGTGATATTTTGGTGTTAATTATGTATGTTTTGATGAGTTTGAGTTTGTTTTGTGTTTTACGGCATATCAATGATTGTTTTAGGCATTAAATGACCTAAAATAGGTCTAGAACAATCATTTTTGATAAACTTTTTCTTTGTCTACACTTAGTTCTTTGAATAACACAGAATGCACTATTTAACCCATAGCTGGAGAGAAAGTAGGGATTCATACCTTTCCCAAAGGTATTTAAATATGAATGCAAACGGAAGAATTGGGATTCGAACTCGCATACTACGATTCTGAAGTCGGACTGCCTATCCACTTGGCCAAATCGACTTCCCCTATGTTCTGATGAAGGATGAATGCAATTATTATAAGATGTGAAAGGTCATGAAATGGTTTACTTAAGGTTATGACCAAACCAAACTAGCTCATTTAATGCTGAGAACAATCATCTGTTGATAAATGTTCTTTTTTGTCAACACAGCTTTTTGAATAACACGATATGCACTATCTAATCCATAGCTGAAGGGAATTTGGGGATTCACATCTTTCCCAAGGGTATTAGTCCAAATGTGAATGCAAACGTAATAACTGGAATTCGAACTTGTGTAATACGATTCCAAAGTCTGCCTATCCACTGTCCCAAGTGGACCTCCCCACAGAATATCTATTTCTCCAAGATCCTCATTGAACTGATCTCAGTTATTTCAATTAATATATAAAGAGTCCAATTTTTGTCTAACACAGAGAGTTCCAGAGCTGTAAACCATTGTCTTGTACTGCATCTTAAGACAAGACCAATGGTTTACAGGTCTGGAGTAAAAAACCAATGTTTTTGTCTGATCATTTTCAGTCTTCTTCAATCATCTTCAAGCCAATTATTTGACATTTTAGTCAGTAGTATGTTTTTAGTTGTGTTTAATTTAGGATGTTTTTCCGAGCTTTTCATTAAACTTTTTTCTTCTTTTTTTTCTGCCTTAATATACAAAAAAATGTTTTTTTGTGTTGGTATTCTTTATGTTAAATTCCAACTATCATAACTATTGCATGACCATGGGTCCAAAATCAACCTTTGCACGAAAGTGGACCTTCCCATTTTTGTACAAAGATTGTGATTGGTTGTAATTGAAATTGAAATATATATCTGACAGTTTTTGTTATCTATATAGAGCCAGTTTTAATGGTTTTCATGATATATACTTGGTCGAGCACCAAACCAAGGCATGAGGCCAGTTTTACATGCTCTTTATTTTCTCAGAATTTTTTTGAATCAGTCTTGTTTTTCATCTAGATGAGTTACTTTCCCTGAATTAAGGAGTCTCATCTTCCTGTATTTTTTTAATCGGTGTTATCCTTACACCTTAATGAATCAATCTCCCAAGATAACTAGCCTCATCTGCCCGAGGCAGCTGAAAGTTGATGTAATGGTTTTGACTGGGATTTTAACTTGTATAATACAATTCCAGAGTCCAAGTCCTTACCAGTGCTCCACCGTGGCCATGTTTGTCTGTATGATGTTTATGTTTAGAAGATGGGAATTATGGAAATAAACAGAAAGCAGGTTTGTTATTGTTGCTGGTGATTGGCCAGTAGACCATGTGCATGTTAAAGTCCTTGTTGTCTCTACATCATTAACTTTGACATGCATCACTTGTTATTGCTTTCTCAGTTGATATTGGTCACTCAGGAAGTCTGGTGTGTCAGCATTTTTGTTATAAGCAAAAAGTTATGACAAATGTCCTAACGATATCAACTTTCAAAATGAGAATCATTTGAAAGAGAAACAAGTTGACCAACTTATTGAGGATGGAAAATGATATCTGCCAGAAATTAGGAATGCTTGGTGTAACATTCCTAGTTGTTGGTTTATAAAAATTCATTGGTTTGTTGGTTGGTTGGTTTGTCGGTTGGTTGGTTGGTTGGTTGGATTGTTTTATGGTTATTGACATTAAATGTTGAATACCATCAAAAAACCCAACCAAATAACTAGCCAATCAACCAACTTGTATGAAAAAATCAAAGTAATTAGATTTTTGAGGAATTCCAAAACTGGAATAACTTGATAGAAAGACAGAGAGATAGATGAATGGATAGATATATAGCTAGTTAGATAGATATGGATAGATTGATAGATAGATAGATGAATGGAGAGAGAGATAGGGAAATAAAAGATAAGATAGTAAGATGGATTGATAGATAGATAGATAAACAGATGAAAGAATGAATAGATAGATAGATGGAATAATGAATAGATAGATGTTTTAAAGATAGATAGATAGATGGATAGATAGATAGAAAGATAGATAAATAGATACATTCTCAAGAGCATGAGAATAACTTTTTACTTGCTCTCAAAGATACATAGATAGGTATGTAACTAGATAGATTAGTAGATAGAGAGGGGAGGGGGGACAGAGAGAGGAAAGTTAGATATATAAATATACAGAAAGAAATAGATAGTTAGATAGATATATAGATAGATTGAGAGAAAGAAAGGAGGAATATACATATATTGATGTAAATTTATACACACACACACACACACATACGCACACACACACACATATATATATATATATACTTATATATATATATATATATATATACATATATATAAATGAAGTTTGGTACCATTCAGACTTTCTAAGTGAGTGGAGAACAAATGTGTTTGCTGTATTGCAAAGTAGAATGCTCAATATTTGTAAATTTATAAATTTACAAATGGAGTGATTGCATGTATATCTTTTATATTTGACTACAACCCTATGGGTTTCAGCACTCTGGTGTGCCTCTTCAGGTAGTCTGGTTTGAAGTGACTTTTATTTTTTTTAAAAATGAAAAAATCACTTAAAACCAGACTACCTGAATATGCACACCAGAGTGCTGAAATCCATAGGGTTGTAGTCAACTATAAAACATACACAAACACACACACATATATATATATATATATAGTATATAGAAAGAGGGAGTGGTAGATAGATAGATGTGAACTGAGGTAGAGAGATATAGAGAGAGTGTGAGAAAGCAGGAGAGTGAGAGAGAGGGGGAGTAAATGGGGTAGGTTTTAGGCTCTGTAATCTACCAAAGCCAAATTTGATTCTCCAAAGAGAAGAACTGTCCATTTTATTTCTATTTTTGACCATTTTCTTCCTGAAAGCAACAAATACTGGTCTCACAGCATCGAACACCACCTCCACCCTTATCACCGTCTCCTTGATCCAGTCATCCACTTGTCCGTGTCTGCTGCCATGGCAACTACAGGGAACCATCTGCAAAAGATCTATTGGCTGATAAGCAGGCTGTTGCCGCTTCTTCAAATTTCTCCAGTTTTTCGATTTTGCCAACATTAAGAAATTCTGATCTCTGACTGACCCCCCAAGCCTCAAACCCACAGCACCCTACCCCAAGGACACCGACATTGTTGTCATGCATCTCTCCATCTTTCTCTTTCTCTCTCTTTCTTTCTTCCTTTCTTTCTCTCTTCATTTCTCTCTCTCTATCTCCCTCAATTGTATAATCTCTCTTTCTCTTTTTCTCTCTCATTCTTTCTTTTTCTCTTAATTTATCCTACTCTTTCTCATTCATTTGTATCTTCTCTCTTTCTTTCTACTTTTTCTCTCTCTCTCACTCTTTCTTTCTCTCTCTCTCTCTTTCTTTCTCTCTTTCTCACTTGATTGTACTTTCTCTCTTTCTTTTCTCTCTCTCTCTTTCTCTCATTCTCTCTTTCTCCCTCAATTATATCTTTTCTCTTTCTTTCTCTTTTTCGCTCTCTTTTTTTCTTTTTCTTTGTCTCTCTTCATCTGTTTCTGTTTTTCTTTCTCTCATTCCGTATTCCATTCTCTCTCTTTATCTCTATTCCTTTGTTTTCTTTCTCTTCTTCATTTTCTCTCTCTGTTTCTCTTTCTTTTTTCCTTCCTCACTTTCGATTTCACTCTCTATCTCCCTCTTCCCTCTCTCTCTATCTTTCTCATGCATTTTCCTTTCTTTTTTTTCTTCCCTTCTCTCTATTTTCTCTATCTCTCTTTCTCCCTGTTTCTCCTTATTTTTCTCTCTTCCTTTCTCTCCTTCCTTTTTATCTCTCACTTCCTTTCTCTTTTTCTCTTCTCTCTCCGTTTCTCTTTATTTCTCTTTTTCCCTGTCTTTCTCTCCTTTTCCCTCTCTTCCTCATACAATCATATTGCACCTGCTCAAACCTAAGACTCTGTTAATTTCTCTTGCGTCTCATTTTACACAATCCTATTATTTTTCTGTCTGGCCAGAGTTTCAATGACAATCAAAATTGAAATTGCTTTCACACTTTTTTGAGAACCTCCCAACTAGAATTCTATGATATACACAGTGCCATGCTTAGGACTTCCATGAGGGCCCACAAGTGCAATGGAGGCCACAAGGCACCTTAGTTTCACAGTTTGTTTGTTTGTTTAGTTTTACAACATATAAACCATATTAAGTCATTTAATGCTGAGAACAATCATTTTTGAGAAACGTTCGTTTTTTCCACTCGTGACATTATTTATTATTGTATAAAGAGTCCAATTTTAGTCCAACACAGTAAGTTCCAGACCTATGAACCATTGGTTTTGTACTACATCTTTAGACCTCTTCATCTCTCTTGGCTCTGCCTTTTCCATCCACTTGATTAAATAAGGAAACAACCAATCAACAATCTTACTGCAAGAGTTTGTTTGTTTTAGTTTCACAGCATATAACCTTTTTTTTGGTCATTTAATGCCGAGAACAATCATTTTTAGAAACGTTCTTTTTGTCCCCGCATAATTTTTTTAATAATATAGTATGCACTATTTAATCCATAGCTGGAGGCAAGTTGAGGATTCGCATTTTTGTTTTAAAATTCCGAAATTTGTCTATTTACTGTCCCAAGTAGACTTCCTACAGATCTATTGTAAGGAAAAGAATTAACAGAATATTAGGATTCACTGAAAAATTATTATCATTCCTGTGGAGCAGTGGTAAAAGCTTGAACTCTTGAATTGTATTATACGAGTTCAAATTC
>JAYKTE010480515.1:0-10118 GCA_036873565.1 Xipholeptos notoides | reverse complement strand
CACGCCCTGGAGAAGCGGTTCATGATGTCTTGCATGTCCTCCGCGGTGTGAGCGACGAAGTCCACATCATCCGCATACAGTAGCTCACGTACTAGAGTGCAGAAAGTCTTCGACTTGGCCTTAAAACGAGTCAGGTGGAAGACTTTACCGGTTGTTCAAAACCGGAGGAATACCCCCGTCTCACAGGTTTTAAACGCATATGTTAGTGTGGTCGCAAAGTAAATTGAGAACAGGGTCGGGGCCAAGATATCTAACACACATATATATATATATATATATTATTTACAAGCTAAGAAAAAATGGTTGTCCCAATGAGAGAAAAATGAATAGGTAGAAGATAGTAAATAATCAAAGCCTTGAACTTTTCGTTGATATTTATTTATATTTTATGTATAAATGTACGTATATATGAAATATAAAATAAATATCAATTAAGCATTCACAACTTCAATTAGTTACCATTTTCTACCTATGAGAGAGAGAGATGAAAAAATCTATTGTCGAATTTTTAGTTTCTTTTTTAAAATTTTTTTGCTTTGTAAAACTTCTTTTGTATTAAGCCATTTTTTAAAATATTTCAAAGAACACAGATTGGTTTGATCTTAACCTACTTTGGAATAGACAAAAATATGATAATATATCTCATATATATGCAATATATTTTATTCAAATTAAAAATTTTGAAATAATTTTGAAATCTTTTTTTTAATTTTGGTAATTTAAATCCATATCATAATCTGCTATCTTTAGTGCTATTTTAAGATCCTAAACTGTGAAAGAATTATTTTTGACTAAGAATTAATATCTGAAATATTAGAAACAATACAATAATTATAAAATTTTATTTTTTATAGCATTGATAAATCCTTATTAATGATCGTTATATTTTCCTATAAAAATTGTATATAACATTATAAGTTCAATCATCTTTATATATATATTTTCCATATCTGTAAGAATTATTTTTTGTAAAATTTCGAACACATTTTTTAAATTTTTGTTTATTACTGTAAACTCTCATTTTTTTAGTTTTTAAAAAATAATTGTATTCTCACCCATCAAAATTATTCTATTATACAGGGGTTGGACAAAATAATTAAAACACCTGCTAAATTTCCATTAAATCTAAAACACTTACGATAATTAAAAAAAAATTATCAACATGTTTTTAATTTTTTTTTAAATTCCAGTATATGAATTCATAAGTAAAATCTCTCAATTTTAACTAAATCCATTTTCAAAGAATTAAACACTTTGATTTCTACTGAATTCTAAAAGCCTTGATGAATTTATAGAATTATTAATGTATTAATGTCAATTTTTGTCCTTAATTGATTGGTTAAATCTATTTTTTGGTTCATAGAATTTATAATAGTAAAAAATTAAAATTACATGTCTATTAGATTTTAAAAATGTCAAGGTTTTGTCTAACCCCTGTATTTTACAACACATAAGCATTCAGATAGAAAATATTTCATCAAAAATTATAGCAAGAGACTTATTTTTTAAATAAGTTCAGTTAGGGTTATTTTAATAAATTAGAAAACTAATGAAGCAATTTAGTTTAATGTTGATTCAATTCTTATTATATTGGCCATTATAATAATATGATTGAACCCTAAATAATTGATGATGAGAATCAAGTTTGCTTTCATTGATCCAAAGATTAATGAGAATTAATAATTGTTATTCATTGGAAACTAATATTTTAGAATTACAATTTTTATGTGGATCATTAGTTTTGAAGTTGATGATTACGTATACGTATAGATGTGTATGCATGCTAATATATATATATACATGATATAAGTTGATGGTTGTGATTACGTATATAAATGTGTTTGTATGATACTTATGTGAGTGTATTCTATCAATGTATATAAGTGTGTGTGTTGATGAAAAAAAAGGATATTGATTATTGTAGATGATAAATGGTGTGAATAATGAAATTTAAAATCATCAGTTCTTATTCATTTTGCCACAGATGATGTTAAATATAGAATAATCTATTTAATAGAAAGATAAAAAAAATAGGATTTGGTCTTGTTGTTAGTCAAGTTTCAAGTATCAAGTATGACCACCTTGAATACCATATCTTTGGACAACTTAGAACTTAATACTTGACAATGAAAATATATGATTTCAGATTTATATGCAATGCAATTATCATAAGGTTTAATTTACATTGAACAGATTGAGGAATGTATATAAAATCTATTTAATGTTTTTATTGGAAAAATCAAAATAACAAAATAAATGCTTCAGGCTTGAAAATTATACCACACAGATGAAATGTGAATCCATCTAGAAAACTTATTATCAGTGTCTTAGTCTTTGGAGAAATGGAAATGGTATTAAAAGTTCAAAACTTTTGAATTTTCAATTAGTGAATAACAAAAGTATTTTTCTACTAAATATTACTTTATATACTTTATGCCTGGAAGAAAAATCTTATTAGTATTGGACAACAAGGAAACTTATATTGCTTTAATCTTACATATTCTTTCTGATATAATTCATTTTCAACCGACTTGGACAGATGAGGTTTATTAACTCGGGAGAGTAAATCATCTAGGTGTAAAGATAACACTAATTCCAAAAACCTGGGTAGATGAGACCCATTAACTCAATGAGAGTAACTAGTCTAGACAAAGGGCAACACTGATTACAAAAAGCATAGGGATATGATGAGCACGTAAAGCTGGCCTTGTGTCTAACTTGGGTTGGTACTCGACCAGATATATTTTTCTGATATAATGTATCTCTTATTATTATTATTATTATTATTATTATTATATAACATTGCATAATGACTGAAAAAGTTTTCAATAATTTTCCCCTAAATTTTATCTATAAGAGCTTTCCTGGTAACTTTTCTGAATGAAAATTACCGCTGAATTCCAAGCTTTGTCATTCGATGTCAGTCGTTAGCCAATAGAGATTTCAATACTGCAGTGAGATAGTGAATAGAAATTCTTAACAATTTTTGAGAATTTGTTCTAATCCTTGACTTGATCAAGTAGAGACTGTAAGTATGTTGTGTGAATAGGTATGGAAATCTAACATCTTAGCTTTGCTTTGATGCACAGTCTGATATTAGACACAATTGATACATTTCCAAAGGAGAGACTATATAAGATCATTCTCTATTTGGACATAGATTTAGATCATTCTCTATTTGGATATAGATTCAGATCTGATGCTTGAAAGAAATATATAAATTTCAGAACCTTACAAAAAGTTTTTTTTAAATCTAAAAGATGCAGTTGCCATAATACGATGATTCCATGAAACTAGTCTGATTGGTAAATGATAATAATTAAAAGATCTTTTCATAGGTAGGTCTCACTTGTGGCAGGGGATAGGCAGTCAGACTTTGCACAATTTCAGTGCACAATTTCAAATCCAAGTGTTCCATTTGTGTTCACATTTGGACTTATACACTTCGGAAAAGTATGACTTCTCATATTCCCCACTTCTATGGATTAAATTAGTGCATATTATTTTATTTAAAAAAACTATGTGTGGACAAAAAGAACATTTCTCACAAAACGATTGTTATCAGCATTAAATGACTAGAAAAGGTTGGTATGACATAAAACAAAAATAAACAGCTTTTCATCTTTGAAATTTTAACATATATATGATAGTAGAAGAGATATGTTCTTACCAGTTGTTGAATCATTGTTAATATATGGAACCAATCAATATATGAGTAATAGGTTAATTCTTAGGAATTATGTAAACAATAAGCCTTTTTATAGTTATTGAAATCATATTTTCTTTTGTGTTAACAGCAAAAATGAAATTGATCGGTCATTCAGAATTTGATAGTTTTGAGCTATGCAATAATTTAAAAATCTTAATATTATTTTTTGCAGTTGACTTGTATATTTCTTCTAAAATTGGTTTTTCGAGAGGGAGAAACAACTTGTGTCCTTAACTTAATGAAAATAGCTATTGGCTAAACTTCATTATCCTTGTAACAAATCTGTAATAATCTTCCTGAAATACATGCCTTTCATCTGGAAATGGGGAAAAGCTCTCAAGAACATTTTGTGAATTCAGGTTTTTGTGAAGTTCTTTTCTAAAACACATTTTTAATTTAAATACCCTTTAATGGGTGGTTGATCTGCTGCTAATGGAATGAATCACTCAATCAACCTTAAACACAGATTTAGTCCAAAATATTTTTTTTTTTCTGAAAACAAAGTTTTATGTTGAACTTTTTAAGATTAAAGATTTCTTTCAGACAGTTTCCAAGAAAAGAAAAGTAAAAAGGAATCCATTTTTCTGGTTTCAAAAAATCAAGATTTTTTACTAGAATAGATACATCAATTTGTAAAACAGAACATGGTTGAAATAATTACTAGAGTACAGGAAGATTTTAATATTTATAATAATGATAATTTTTGGTTCACGATTCATTTTATTTAATATAACTCAATTCCTAATATTAAGAAATGTCCAATTTGTATTGTAAAGCAGCTGTAGTAATAATAGATGCAGACAGCAGAGCATAGTTATAATCCAGTAACAGATCAAGGCAATAATATCAATAATCCAATTGGTTGCTGTAAATTTATTCCTCTGATTACTGAGTATTATCAAGTAATAATTGGTCAGTCCCTTGGGTGAGTTTAAATAAAGACATTTTATTTTTTCTGCTTTATGATTGGTCATTGTTCTATCTCTGTGTGTATTTAATGGATTAGTCCAATCTTTGCACTCATACCCATAGATTATTATGCCAAAAAATATTTGCAACGATAATAATAATAAAGTGCCAAAGGAGACTTATTGTCACATTGCCTTTGGAAGACACCACTAGGTGTTGGCAGAATCTAGATACTGCTGATTCTGGGTGTGGGTGCTGGAGAATATTAGAAAATAGCATCAAGTATGGCCATGAGTTTTACAAAACCAATGATTCATAATTTAAAAAAAGGGACAGTAGGACTTTGAAATCGCAGTACGCGAGTTCGAATTCCAGTCTTTCCATGAACATTCACATTTGGACTAATACCCTTGGGATAGGTATTAATCCCCATTCCCCTACAGCTATCGGTTAAATAGTGCAGATTCTGATATTCAGAAAACTATGAATGTTTATAAACAATGACATACACAAACAGGATCCAAAATATTATTTTCTAAAGTAGGTAATTAATAAAATCTGACAATGTTTTTAATTTGGCTAAGAATTTTTCATGCAATTATATTTCCAAACCATTTGAATGAAGGATATTTTGAAAAGCGCAACAAGGTGATAAATAATCTCTGGTTGCAAAGCATTGCAAGTCTTATCTTGCATGAGTCACTTAATTAACTTTTATCACCCAGAATATATATGAATTTATAATATATTGAGTTCAAAGCAATATTCCTCAATATCTTTGAGATAATTTGAAAGGGAACCTGATATGAACTTTGTGAATATTAAGATCTTTAAAAACCCAAAAGGCTCAAAAAAGATTGCATCTACAAAAACATCTGTCAAGTCATATGAATTCATCAGAGGAAAGCTTCTAAGATACTCAATGTTATAATCAGAGATAGATTGTCATAGAACTGAAAAAGAACAAAGAATGCCTTAAAACTTATTTCAAATGTTAATGAAAAAAACCTTAATAATTGAATTGTGCTTAGGTCAGACAGAACTAATGAACAGTATTATTTGTTGCCATTGTCTTCCGGTTGGTCCACTCCGTGAAATTTCTAATAATTGACACATCCGACAAAAGTTCAAATCGACTTCTCCGTACCAAATTATAGACATTGTTCAACACAAATGTGTATCAATCAAACTGGAAACTCCATCTTAGGCAAGCACGGCAGGAACCACTCTATTAACGGACTTTTCTTAATTAAATAAGTGCTCAGCATCAACAAAATGGAAGAAAGTTTCAATGCTGTTCCCACCAATATCTTGTGATTTATTTTTTACTTTTCTATGGTTTTTCTGACCATTTAAGGAATACTCTCTGCCTGTCAGTTCTCAGAGACAAAAAACTATTCCTCATATTTGAATTTTATTACCATTTTCCACCCAAAATTATGTGTAGTTTATGGACATGAACTTTCTTTATCTGCTAACTATATTAATTTTTCTAGGGTTTAGTTGTGTTTTAAAAAATCAGGCAAGTTAGTTAATTCAAGAATGCCTTGTATAATATTTTTTGAAATCCCTGAGATGAGGTATGATAAATTCTAAAAGTATTATTCAGACTATTTTCTAGATAAAAAAGATAGATCTAAAAACAATATTAGTCAATTTAGAACACCTGAGGAAGGCCAAAGGGTTATTTGGTCGAAATATTGTGAGAAAGAAAATATTATGGATGAGGAAAATAGTTTAATACTTTTAGAACCTTGTATATGTTCTAATCATCAACTATTTTGATTGTCTACAAAAATAGCCGATGAATAGTGACATACTTTGATATTGAAATTGTGATACACTAGTTTAAATCACAGTTAAACTATTATGTTGACTTTCCATGGCTGCTGGATGTTAGTTTGTTAGGTCTAGGTGAAGGACCACACTGATTCCAAAAATCTGAGCAGAAGCAGCTTGTGTCATGGCAGCTGGTATATTTAAGAGAGGAAAAATGCTAAATAAGAAAACCTATAACTCTCTTCTTCTTAAGCTATTATTTATATTTTTTTGTGTGTTAAGCAGATGGTTCTAGTCTAATTACTTCCTGACTGATGCTTATTGAATCTAATCATGTTTTTTTTTTTTTGAAGGCATACTGGATTAATCTCTTTCCTGATATTTTGTTGTCCATATCAAGATGCTTGGGCCAGTGAATAGGCAGTCAGATTTTGAAATCGAAATTGTTCTGTTTACGTTCACAATTGGACTAATACCCTTGGGGAAAGTATGAATCCTCACATACCCTCCAGCTATGGATTAAATAGTGCATACTATGTTTGGCTTTTTTGAATACTTGGGGTGTGGCTTGATAATTTATACAACTATTTTTTGGACTGCTGTCCTCATCCTTGTTATTGCTGTCTTCACAACGTTTCAGCCAATGAACCCTTCAACCGTCTTCAGTTGATTGAACTTGGGAACCTTCTCGTCATAATCGGGAGTGACAGAATTTCCAACTTAACCCCTTATTCAAACTACGAGGGTAGCCTGCTCTCGTTCTGTTAACCATGACCGGGTAGAGTGTTAAATTCTCGAAATCTTGGTGACTACTCCCGATTACGACAAGTTGGTTCCAAAGTTCAATCACCTGAAGATGGTCGAAGAGTTCATTGGCTGAAACGTTGTGAAGACGCATACTATGTTATTTAAAAAAAAAACTATGTGTAGACAAAAAGAACGTTTATCAAATAGGATTGTTATCAGCATTAAATGACCTTAAAAGGTTGATCTGGATTAAATTGAGCATATTGTGTTATTAAAAAAACTAATGTGTGGACAAAAAGAATGTTTCTCAAAAATGATTTTTCTCAGCATTAAATGACCTAAAATTGTTGATATACCATAAGATACAAATGAACAAAACCTACAAATGCAGAAAAGAAACAGCTCTTATGATTTATCCTGAAATACTTCTCTGTTGGGGGATCTTTGCTTTGCTTGAGAGCCTGAATTTGAATTTTTCCTAATTTATCAGTTTTGAACAAAGAATTCTATTATCTACGAAGGGAATAGAATTTCAGAAGGTTGTTGCTTTGTCCGATTTTTCTCTGGCATAGTTCAAAGTACCAGCTTTGTTCTTTGGTAAGAGCAGAGATTTCTTTCCAGCACTTATATAATGATTTTTCTAGTCATTTAATTTTCCACTAATTGTTAACACGTATACATTTCCTCCAGATGATGGTGGGTTAGGCCTGGTGCCTTTTGTCCCCTTTATTTTCTTTATTGGTGGGAATTTTGGAGGACATTCAAGTTTAAGAAGTGTTGTAGCTATACTGAATGTCATTCACTTGTAAACTTTTGCTTTTCTAAGCTTGTCTTATCCCTTTCCACATTAATAGTTGAAAGTTAATAGATTCTTTCTAAAGGTCCTCGTTATCACCTATAATCTTTAATCTGTAAGGGACTTTATTAACTTGACATGTTTCTCCTTGCTTTTCATTTGTGCTGCCTAATAAATTTACCAAAGGTATCCAATTTACTAATTAGCTTAAATTAAATAATTAATCTTTTAAATATGATTCAAGCCAGAGAACCTATTGATTTCTTGGCTTTATAAATTTAAGTGTTGATTGACACTAGTGGACATATATAGCTCAAAATATAATGCACTTTATACTTTATCTTTTTAAATAATACTTCTTATCCAAAAGGCTGTATTTCTGTTATTCTATTCCATTTATTTATTTATTATTTCTACTCTCTCTTTCTTTTAATTTATCTCACTCAGCCAGAGTGCTTATATCCTATTTTTATCTAAGAAGTATACAAGGATTATTACCATGATTATATATATATATATGTATATACATAGATTCATACCAATACACAAAAACATAATGATTTAGTATTAGGAAATATGAGTCTTAGTATATTTCTAATTATCCTAAGTGATGCTTTTTAGTCTTTTCATAGTTCAATCTATCTCTTTTGAATTCTTTTTTTACTGTTATTACCTAATATGGCTTTTTATATACAATATGTATTTATAGTGCTGTGTGAAGCAATGGATCTGTAATGCTTTTGAAGTCTAGAAAACAGTCTTTGAAGCAAGTATTGTAAATTGTAAATAAAATAATTTTAGTATGAACCACTACTGCAGGTAGCCTTTTAGGTGTATGTGTATTTGCACTATAGATGCATAATCTATAATTGTGGCTTGTAAGCTTATGATTGGTCAGTGGTCATAGACCTGAGATCTTTTAGATGGACATTAATCATAAGATGCAATAAAGCATGATAATAAAGCCACTAATTCCAGGCATTTTTTTCTTTTTTTTCCATTCGTGACTGGCTAGTAGACTTGTTTTTGCGAACTACTCAAAGTCTCTGTGTCTTCTTCTCTCCTCGTCAAACTGTTATCGAACCAATATCTATTGACACAAGCGGAAAAGGAAAAAAAGAGAGAAATATTGAAAATTTCCACTTATGGTTATATTTCTTGGCTATTATTTTGTGTTTTCAGACTGGTTTGACTTTCCTCTTTTCCTGTTCACACACACCAAACCCAGGCATAGAAAGAGATAGAGATATACTTTGATTGATAGATGTATATGTAGATTAAAATTTGAGTAGTGTAGACACAAAATCAATGGCACTAGGAAACTCTAGATTGTTGTCTATGCATTACTATTTCATAGTGAGTACATTCTCTTTATAAATATTGAAAAAGCTTACTCTTCTTCTCTCTCAGAGAAGTCCACTTGATACAGTGGATAGAAAGTCGGACTTCAGAATCATAATATGTGAGTTTGAATCATAGTTGTTCCATTTGTTTTCATATTTGGACCAATACTTTTGGGAAAGGTATGAATCTCCACATTCCATCCACCTATGGGTTAAATATTGCATATTGTGTAATTCAAAAACAATAAAAAAACTAATTATGGTCAGTTTGCTTTTAACTTTTTTGATATCAAGAGAAAAATTAAAATCATTTTCATTGCATAGAATTTTGGTATCTGAGCAATTTCATGAGTCGCCGAAAGATGATCTTGATTAAAGTTCACCATTCCTAAGGTTCTTAAAATATTTATCGGTCTGAAGTTCAGCAATCTTTATTAGCGGGCTGTTGTCCTCATCTTGGATTAGGTGTTATTACACTACGTTTCGGCCTACTTTCCCTCTGGCTTTCGTCAGGTGGTTAATCGTGACCTCGGATAGGAATTTTGAGTCTTGAAACCGTCTCCTCAGCAATCACTGCCGTCCATAGTTGTCTATCGCACCACGTTTTTACTAAGTAACCCTCAGGTTGGGTTGGGTAGGAATCAAAACCACTATCTTCTGCCAATGTTCACCTGGAACCGTGTAGATGTCAACACTTCTATCCGCTATGCCACAGACCCGAAAAAAATGGAAGAAAAAATAATTGGATTTATAAGACGGAAGAATCCAACCTTAATCGCCCTTCGGGGGCCATGGCATAGTGGATAGAAGTGTTGACGTCTACACGGTTCCAAGT
>JAYKTE010480514.1:0-19043 GCA_036873565.1 Xipholeptos notoides | reverse complement strand
GCACGTTTCTCTCTCTCTCTCTCTCTCTCTCTCTCTCTCCCTCTCTCTCTCCCTCCCTCCCCCCCCCTTTTGTTTTTTGCTTTTTTTCCTTATTAAATTTTACTTAATTATTTTTTGGTATTGTGTAAAAAAATATATATATAATGTATTTTTTTAAAGACATTTTTAAACAATAATCTTTGATGTTAGATTTATTTTACTTTTCCTGCCCAAATCTTTAATACGCTCCAAGTATTTCAGATAAAGTACTGATTTAATGGACTTTAAAAATCCCCTTCCTAATATTTTTAATGTATTTATTGAAAAAGTTATTCTTCTAGGTATTAAGTCTTGTAGAATTTTGTCAATTGAATGGGTAGGTCCACTTGGGGTAGTGGATAGTCAGTTGGACTTTGGAATCATAATACGCAATTTCGAATCCCAGTCGTTCAGTTTATGTTCAGATTTGGATTAATACCCTTGGGAAAGGTATGCATCCCTACTCATCCAGCTATGGATTAAATAGTGCATACTGTGTCGATAAAAAGAACGTTTATCAAAACTGGTTGTTATTGGCATTAAAATGACCTAAAAAGGTTGATATGCTGTAAAACACAAATAAACAAACAAATCAGTGGTAAATTTCTTTTTTTCTTGACAGTTCTTAAAATGTATAAATTTTTGTTTGGCTTCTACCTTATATTGAAACACATTATCGTAACTTTGATTTTAAAGTTATGGATACTCTATTTTGAAAAAAAATTTAACGTAGAGAGGGGGTTACGTTTTTAAATTACTTTATGGAAATATTTACATATTTAATCCCTAACTCATCTCTTTAGGAAAATCAGTATAACAAAATAATTGGTTCTTTATGGGCAGGGTATGTTTTTTTCCTCTTTGGCATCTAGAATAACATAGTAATAATGAATAAATAAGGCAGCGATTTTCCATTTTCTTTTTTCGGTAACTACAAAATTATCATTTATTTCATGGGCATATGCATAATATAAAGAATAACAGATGATAAATATTAAATTCTATTATTATTATTTAAACATTAATATTAGAAAAATATTAAAGATCATCTCTCAAATATTTTAATTCATAAACAGCTCAAAATTATCATAAATTGTTCTAAGCAATTGTAAGTTCTATTATTTTCTGTAACTTAAACTATATTTACTCTCTTGGCCAGCTCTTGACCCAATCTTTTGAATTATCTTTTTATTTAATTTTTTTTCATTCTGTTTAATGGAGAAAAAAAAAAAAGACTTTTAATGTATAAAATATTGAGGAAGTTAAGTTCCTTTGTACAGTATTCAAAATAAAAATTTTCAAAGAAAATGCTGTAAATTTTGTGTTAGTATTAGTTAAAATAAGAAAGTTTTTTGATAATTCCTCACTGTAAATAAAAATTATCTGTAATTTAAAAAAAAAAATTAAGTTGTATGCTACTACACTAGACTTTTTTTCCACCCTCGGAATGTCACTTGAACTGGACTTAATTGTTTGTTCAAGATTTATTACATGAAATATTGATTTATCATAATAAAATAACAAAATGTACACTTAAAACTGATTTTATTGAATTTTTTTATTTTTTTATTTTTATATTATTTGGGGTACCATTATTCTTTATGTTGGCATCTCTCTCTCTAACCAGCCTTTATAAATAAACAAAAATCAAGTTTTATAGTTACAGAATCCAAAATTACATTGAATTCTATACATACAACCTGAGCTCATTAACATTAATGCTACCTAATAAAACTAAACCCAGGTGTAAAAATGTGTTTAATAGCTTGCATATTTTGTTACGATTAATAAACTTTATCTAAACTCATATATAAATGGAACTTTGTCGTTCTGTGTGAGTACGTTCCCCATGGATTCCAAAACTGTTGGGCAGATTTTCTAGAAAATTTGCACAGTATGTGTCTGGGAGTGTTGTTGTTTCAGAATACCCCCGATAATTACTTTAAAAATCTGCTTCAAGAAGGAAGAGCACTGCTACGATAAAAAGTAAAATCATAAGAATTGCTATTATGAATGCATGACTGTGTCATGGGCCAGTCATTAAAGCATTTGTTTCACATGTTGTGATATGTAGGTTCAAACCTGGTTATGGTAACGCTGCATGTCAATGATAAAATCCAAAAGGTCAAAACCGTCATAAGTTATGCAAGATTTTGTGTTTAATCAAAGAAAAAATTTTATTTAAAAATATTTATATAACTGGCCATACCTAAAGTTTGCCGAGTTGCACAGGCAATGCTGGGCTCTGCTGCTAGTATATGAATAAATTGGCTTCAGATAATTCTTGCAAAGCAAAAATATCCAGCATTAAATACCACATGAAGAATCTTATCAATAGATAACAAAGAAACCTATTTATAATTTCTTTTATTGTTATGATACAAATATTAGTGCCTGTCTAGTGTTATCTAACTTAAATAGATTTTGAAAAGCTGGCTAATTAAATGCCATTAAGGTTTTCTGTAACAAAAAAAATCTAATGTTTGAGGTAAAGGCTTGTAGGCTATTTCCCCTTGGAGAAGTATGACAAAGAGGAAACCTGTTCAAATGAGAGAATTGAGTGCGACAGCGAATGTACCATATTCATCATCATCACTAACTTGACCCACTGGAAAGAAATTCAGAGACCTTGAGATGACCTACGACTATTTGCTGTAGTATTTCTGGTTGGCAACCACCTTGCATTAATGCATGTCTGTTTTAAAGTCAATGTTGTCTTTCCTATACATAAGCTAATCCTGAAATGGACTAGCCTCTGCTGCCCAAGAGTTTTGTCTAGACCTCTATATGAGTGTCTTCCATGATCTGCCTGAAGCAACCAAAATTGAACATAATGGTTTGACTTTGATTCGGATTAACATAATACATTTCCAGCGAGGTTGGAGCAGTGGGAAAAGCTTGGCCTTTGGATATGTAGTACACGAGTTCAAATCCCAGGGAAAACCATTGCATTCACTTTCAACTGTCTCGGGCAGATGAGGTTTGTTAACTTGGGAGAGTAACTCATCTAGGTGAAGGGTAACACTGATTACAAAAGCCCAGGGAAGAGCACATAAAAAATGGCCTTGTGCCAAACTTGGGTTAGTGGTCGACCAAGTAAATATCATATACATTTTGCAGGGGTTCCTTGCCAACGGTTCCGCCTCGAAGACTCTCACCCGGGGTTTTTGATTGGAGAGTCACTCGCCCCCTCCCCAGACGAAAAGATTTTAGTAGAGAGATATTTTTTTACGGGGAAGAGAGATTTCGTCATTGAGTGACACGGCACGAGAAAGACTTTTTAAGTCCAAACCTGTACGCATTAGCAAATAAAAGAATAAATATTTTCTTGCAACGCTGTTCTTTATATGAGCGATGGCGGGGTCCCCACCAATAAAGGCAATAAGAATATATAGTCTTGCTTTCTCTCGCTCTCTTTTTTAATATGCAGGGTGTAGTACTTGTTTTTGAAAGTCAGACATTCTCTCTGCGAAATCTCTTCCACTCTAGATACGCGTATTCTTCTACTTCACTCGACAACTTTTTACGCTCTCCTTCTGAAAACTTTTTTCAAACTCTAATATTTATGATTAGAGCGTGGTCAGCGATCTTCTTTGGCCCCAGCCCTTAATTTTCATTCAAGACTCGCCTCTGTGATTGTCTCTTATCTTCTGACAATTAACAGATGTTGACTTTTCCTGACGATATCAACTTAGCTTGTAAAAAATCCACTTGAGGGTGTCTGGGGTTTGACCACCCAACTCCATTCACCACCCCTCCCCTCTCAATCATAATATTGATGATGATTCTAAGGAAGCCATTTAATACCGGCAACTTTTTCATTCTGTTACAACACTAATAAAAAGAAAGGCAAGAAGAAATAGTTGAATTCTAAAATCTTTATTTTAATATTTATACAAATGAAAAAAAAATCTAATTGATTTTAAAATTTTGATAATTACAGTCATGATTTTTTTCTTTTATATATATATATGTTGGGGGAAGGGGGGCTTTTTTCATTAAGGCTTGTTTGATTATATAAAACATAGACACATCTTTTTATATTGTTTTCTTTATATATATATATATATATATATATATATGATAAAGGAGTTTATAAGGCTGTATGATGCAATTCTGGTTAGTGGTAGTAGATGGTGATATTTCGAGGTTATGACCTCCTTTTCTAATCAAAATTTGTTTAAAAAGGAGGTATTGACCTCGAAATATCACCATCTACTACCACCATCCAGAATTGCATTGCCTTATAAACTCTTTTATCATTTTACTAATAATCTTATGATGCTTCAGAAAAACTGCAACTAATTAAACACGCGCGCACACACACACACACATATATAAATATATATATATATATATATATATAATGAACAAAAGATACGTCCATTAAAATATGAGTTAAAAAATTTAAAAAAAGAGTTAGAAATAAAGATGCTATTATCAAACAAAAATGAAAACAACATCAATGATTAATAACTGCGCCTGAAGATGGACTTGGAAGAGTTTGAAAGTTCTATGAAATATGGCTAATTTATTAACAAGTCTAAATCTGAAGTAAAAACCCTTATCAGGAAACTATAAAATAATTAAATATTCAGACAAGATGTGTCTATTATTTAGAATCAAAAATTTATATGTATATATTATATAAACCAATTGGTAATTACTATTAATTCATCATAATCAGACATGTGCATACATAGTGTTAACGTCCTCACAGGACCAAGGAGCCATATTGTGATGTCATGCATTGAAGGCTAACTATGTTCTTCATTGAAATTGCAATAATTGTGTAACAAAAAAGAAGTATTCAATTCAAAAGTTTAAAAAAAAACAGGAATGAGGGGGGGGGAGCAACAATTTTTATCATTATTCAAATTGTTGGAACTTCCATTTTTGTCTTTATTATTATATATCCATTTTTATTGATGTACCATTCAGCCTACTTCAGGTATATAAATTAAAAAATAATTTTCATATTTATCTTTCATATACCACTTCTAAATATATATTAGAAAACTGAATATTCTCTACTCATCACAGTAGAAAATATTCAATCATTTTTGCTTAAAAGCACAAATATTATTGAGTTACCTACAAGAGGTGAATATAATTTTTTATTCTCAGTAAATATGTGATAATATCTAATGCATTTTAAATTTCATTTTCTCCTGCTTTGTGCATCCCAAAATTGAGCAACTAAAAATTGTAATGCCAGTTTTGCATGCAATCAGAGAAAAACTGACAAATAAAGCTGCAGTGAATGGGGAAAAAAGGCCTTCTTTCTTTCTGCCTGGTATGTAAATCTAGTTTCCTTAGCATTAATTATTCACTGCTGAATTTCTGGAGACCATTTTGATATGTTTTATTATGAAGAATTGTCAATAGGTTTCCTAAATAAATCCTATTTTCTGGAAGGGAGTTGTTTTTCAATTTAGATGCAAAATGATATACAAATTCAGTGATGTGATCTCATTACATATTTAAAATGATAGCAACTGAGGTTGGATCAGTCAATAATTTTGGATTTTGAGAACTTCCATGATTCCCTTTTTATATTTACATGGAGAAAGCTGTATACAACAGTTTGTATTTCCATAATGAGAAAGTTAAGCAAGCAGATAAAGCATATTGTCCTTGTGATAGGCTGTTATTTTTATTGATGGACTTTATCTTTGTTAGCCTGAATTGACAAATCTGAGCAGAATGTTTTCTTTTGCTTCCCTAAGAAATGGGGTGTTGCCTTTCTTCTAGGCTGCACCTCATGATTTGGAAGGGAGGACTGGGTTGATTTTCTGGTGCCTAAGATCCCCTAAAAGGAGAATACCAAAAGAGAGAGACTGCAAGTTTTTAAAAAACCTGGGTAGAAGAGCAACCTGATACTGGAAACCATAAAAAATAACTTGGTTTATTGCTCAACCATAATTCATGTATCATAATTTCAAAGTTTGAACATGTATCAACTGTGCCAAGGTGATTTCCTTGATATTTCAAGAAATTAATCAGATTTTTAAAAAATTTCTTAAACTTGAAAATTCCCATGATAATTTTTGTAAAAAGAACAGGAGGTTTTATTACTGGAGTAAGCTAAAAATTGATTTTGTTCTGCATAGTTAAATGTAAAAACCATAGAAGTAGCTAATGTAATTTAAAAATTAAAATTTGAATTTTAAAAAATACAATTTGGTTAAAAAATTATTGAATTTGACTAACTGAGTTTTCATTGATGTGCTGCCTTTTATAGTGAAACAAATTTCTGTGAGATCTGCTGTTAGGAATTTTCTATTTTGCTACAGAGGTATAATCAGAAATACGCAAATACATTTTTATCATGGATTCTTATTGAAAGATCAACTTGAATTTGATATATAGATCTTTTAGCAATATGCATTTGAGGAAAATTGACTCCTCTATCTGGTGATGCCAGATCTGTGAAAATTAAGATTTCTAATTAAAACCATGATAGTCTGCTTTCTCCTTGGCACACGGTGCTTATTATGATAAATTATCAAGATTACAATTGATCTGTTTGTAATTCATAATATCAAAAATATCAAATATTTTTTTGTTGGTTTCTTTATCTGAATCAAATTATTTGGGTCTTGGTTTTAATTTTTTAGTTAATTCATAATATATACCCATTTCACTTTACAGATTTACTAATATCAGTTTGCATGGGTAGATGTACTTTGATAGTGCATAATATGCATATCTTTAATTTTTTTAAATTTTAAACCAATTGATTTTTACAATAGTATTTCAAATTTTTAAAACAGTTCCTTCATGTTGCTGATTTTATAAATGATTTCTCTCTCATTAATGCCAGATCAATGCATTCAGTGAGAATATATTTTAGTGTTTATATAGACTGGCAAACATGACATAGTGGTTGTTGTTCTGCTTTAAGTAAGCAGTAATCTGTTAGTCATGTGACTTATACCAAACTCAGGTAATATCACTTCCTCTTTTAGATTTTTCTTGAATCTTTGGTTCCATTCTCCCAATATTTTTTAATTTTCTCGAAATTTGTTATTTTGATTGGTGTTCCAGTGATATATTTATTTGTAGACTGATTCATATTTAGACCTCCATTAGAGAAGTTTTGTAGAGCAGCTAAGTAGACTGCAAAGTTTTGTCTCAGTAGCTGGAACAATTTCTTGCTATTTTTCCTTTTTTAGAAATGTACAAGAAAGCAAGATGTTTTACTATGTTGCTATAAGTGGCCAATTTATTTACAAGGAATGTTCAATTAAGAGAAATATTGTATTGAACAGTTTCTGGGAATTTTTTTTTTCTTTCAACCCAACCACTCCCTTATTTAAAAAAAAAAACATAATAGAAATAAACATGCTTTGATTGTAAAAATAAACATGGATTTTTCCCATTAAGGTTGAATTTGGAGAAACCCAAGGAGAATTCAGTTAAAAAATTATATTTCTTATTAAACTAAACAATCCCAAATAAAATAAAATAAAATAAAAAAATATTTTAGAAGCAAGCAAATTTTGGGGAAGTGGGGAGTGGATAATCTTCTATGTTTCTCAGATTATTTTTTTATATATTTATATTATTCAAATATCCCAGATATTTTTCCTTATCTTGGTTTCAACATGTATCTATAAGTATTGGAAGACAGTCATGATATACCCAAAAGTTATCTAAGCCTAATTTAGTTTACCTTAAGTGTCATTTTGCTGGAAGATCATTTCACCGAATTCAAAGAAAGATAGCCTTTACTTACGTATAAGATTATTATTGACGGTTTAATAATAAAAAACAAAAAATTAAAAAAAAATCTAAAAGGATGATAACTAAAGTTATCTTTAAGATATATCATGAAAAGTATTTGCAAAATAAGTAGAACACTAAATTATTTACCCAATAAATGCATAAGTTTAATTCAATTTTATTAATTTTATTTGTTCAAATATTTTTTGTTGATTTCATTTAACTTCTGAATTTTTTCAGAAAATATTATGGTAGAATATTTTATTCAGTTATTGATAACTTAGGTTTATTACTAGCTGGTAAAAAATTTATTTACAGATTCGCAAAAAAGAGTATAACAACTTTATGTCCTTAACATTTAAATTGGTTTGTCTAAATAACTTTAAATGATACTCTGAGTCTTAATAATGGAAAAGTTAATGTATTTTACTTTTATAATTTCTCACAAAAAAATTAAATGGAGAAGGTAAAACCACCTTGTTATTTCTAATTTTAAAGTAACATGTTTTTATCCAATCAGAACATGGCTGGCTATTTTTCTTATAAGCAACACCAAATCTTTTCTATTGATCTTAAACAATTGTTAAGTGAGCATTTGTAATATTCCATTTTCATTCTAAGGGAAATCATTGTGATAACGGTCAGAGCAATTAATTTGCATAATATCCGGTTGGGGCAAATCAGTGTATTAATGTATAGATAATTTAAAAACCTTCAAAAATTTTCATTTTGGAGAGCCATATAGTAATGTTTACTATAAAGATAGACAGATAATAAATAGATATGTATGTATCCTTTGAAAAAAAACATTAATGATTCATTTTTTTTTTTTTTTATAAAAGAAATTAAATTTCCACCAGTAATGTAAATGTATATTTTTATATTATCATTGATAAAGTATACATTTTTTAAATTATAATCTGATTAGATTTATTCCATAAAAATCCTAATTAAAACAGTTATTTTCATTGATTTCTATATTTCATTCTATTTTTGTTTTGATTTTTTAATTATCTATAGAAATATTTGACTGGCAATATCTTGTAAAATTACAATTTTTTCTAGTGATTTTTCATGGAATATTTCATTTTCACTTCTTCAGTGTAGGACTAACAAATTAAAATTTATTGGAATTATTTTTCAGAAACAAAATGGGTACCCCCTACCAACAAAAAATAATAATAATAATAAAAGAACACAAATGGACAACTGGAAAACAATGTTCTCAGCCATTGTTTTTTCTTTTTTGCCTTCTTTCATAAAAGTTGACCAATCAGAAATGGTTGAATTCGCTTTGTTACTCTTGTTCGGACAAAATGAAACTAGTATTGAAATATTCAATCTCGTTCAGCCATTTCCTCAACCTTGGATTGTTAATAACCCTGAAATGTAGATATGAATGATTAGTAAGTTTTAAAGCAGTACATGCAAATGAAAGCTTTCACTCAACAAAATTATACTTTATATAAACACGAGACACAGAGCAAATTGAATAAAGGGCAGTTATTAAAGGGTGATAATAAATTGAGAAGACAAGGAAATATTTGAGTTGATTTACAATAATGAAATTCACTTACTTTTATAATTTGTAAATTCAGTATTTTTTGCTGTTATTTGTCTGAATTTAGATTCTTGGCAAATTAAAATGAACTTAGTACTTTATGCTATGTTCCCAACAGATCAATATCTTATTATAGAAATTGATAATTTGATTAATGGAAATAAATAATGTAAATGATTGAAATATAGTAAATAGATAAAGAAGAAACTTAAAACTAAAACAAGATAACTTCTAGAATATTTTTGATACTATGTATTTTGCATTTTGAATTACTTTCCTTCATCCATTGACCACATTTTTTAAACAATTAATATAAGATTTTTTTTTAATGAACAGAATTACCCAATTTAATCTCTTTTATGAGTTCTCTAATTTATTTTAGTTCAAGAACTTTGCACAAGAAACAGTTTATGTAATGATATAGTGAAGGAGAGAAGCAGTTGAAAAATTAAACTGTCATCCAACTTTGAGGAATTCCTATGGAGCAAGGATAAAACACAATTGGCCGACTGCCTAACTAAGAAAGGTGTCTCACCTTTGTTCCTAAGAAGTGTACTACAGGAGGGCACGATAAATACACAAGAACAATCAACTCCATGATTTAATCCTCAGAAACAAAAGACAATCTCTTTCTCCCTTATCTTCTAAAATTCTCCCACCCATGTCAACAAAAAAAATAATAATAATTACAAGATTTGTTAAGGCTAGTAAGATTTATCTCCCTTATATCTTGGAACTAAGCTTATCTCCCTTGACTTTAATTTACGGGGCTTGCTGAGATCTCGTTAAGGTCAATGAAAATTAAATTTGTCTGGAGAACCCTCTAATAGTAGTTTTATTGTCCAATTGTTATCTTCCCAAAATATCACTATTATGTCCAGAGGTTATTTATATAATTCTGTATTAATTATGTCACTTTTTATGACTTGTATTATTTCAGTAAATGAGGAGAATTACCTAGCAATTATTGGGGGGGGTAGGAATTTATAGCACCCTTTAACACTATTGCTCTCTGCCTTTTTTTTTTTATAAAACATACAATAATGAAAAATGATAATAATAGCATTAAATCTGTTCAATTCTGGTTTTATATAAAGATTAATAACAAAACAACATAAAAGAATTATTATAATCATCATCATTATTATTATTATAAATATCTACAAATAAAAAAAATGTATAATTCTGTGATAAATCTTATAATAATAGATTAACAATTCATAGATTTATATTGAAAATACATTAAAAAAACAATAAAATCAGCAGAAATAGAAATAACAACACAGTCGTATAGCTAGAGTAAATTTTACCCGGGGTGGTCTGCTCAAATGTTACCCCACTGACACCCCATATCTCCTTATGCTAAATGCAACACTTCTGGAACAGATCTGGAAACCCTATAAAACCCCATAAATAAACTGGTGGAGCAACACCCCCTATCATTGATGTGCTTTGGTTATTAGAAGCATGGGCTAATTCAGGAGAGCTATTGGTTATCACATGTCAAATTAAGAAAAACCTAGACTAATCCTTATAAAACTAGATTTTTCTTCTGACTAAAGCCCTCTCATGGCACCATGTAATTACATAATGTATGATAGATGAATCCTATTTTCAGACTCTTTTTGCAGCTTAGCCTGGCTGAAAAATTTTGTTCGGGTGACATTGTGTAAACTTTACTATCACCTGTACCCGACTTAGTTAAGCCACTGTAACAACAACAATTTCAGTTTTCTTTTTAAAGACTTTCAACAGAAATGGTTTAAATGGTACTGTAGCCCAATAAACTGATTATTTTAAGGATCAAATGCAACAGAATAAATTAAAATCTGTTATCATAAAAGTATCCAAAATCAATGTTTTAACCATTTGACAACGAGTCAAATATAAAGCCTCATAAGGAATTATGACTATGTTGTCATCATAGACTTAAACATTCTTACCTTAATATGTATTATTTTCATTCTATTACAATGAGTACTTTTATAAATAATTCATGCAATATTTTCATGTCGCATTAAGGAAAGCCTCTTGGGACAGTGGTTAGGTGATCAGACTCTGGATTTGCAGTACACATGTTCAAATCCTGGTTGTTCTGTCATGTTCACATGTGGAGTAATACCCTTAGGAAAGTAATGAATTCCCATTTCCCTCCAGCTATGGATCAAATAGTAAGGGTGGATGGAACCCTCTATGCCATGGTAGGAAACCCATCTAGGAGAAAGTGACTCTGAATAAAAATCCATGGGTCCCTATAAGCTCTAAAGCTTTCTTATGACCTGGTTTTCAATGGTAAATTAGTAATAATAATTTTGAGGGAATAAACAAAATTGGTTTTTACATGAAATATTGATTAAAAAGAAGATTAAAAAATATTTTGGTTACTTAATATTTTCAATTTGTTTATCATAGATTCAAAGCAAAGACAATGCAATCATATAAAAGATAACTTTAGATACATAGTAGCCCATTTAAATATTTGATTTATTTCTAAAAATATTTAACAGAAAAATAGTTTGTAAAAATCTGTTTAGATTTTTATAGCTATTTAGTTTACAATATCTAACCATAAAAGAATAAGAGTATGCTCATAGAAAACTTAGATATTATTCTAAATAGCTTACAAATTTCACAATTCTCATTAAATATCCCTAGATAGTTAAGTCATTTATATTTGTGTTTGAGAATCAAATATTTTTGTAAATTAGTCATTAAAAGTTTTCCTTGTGTATTGAGAATAGATAATAAACTCAAGATGGCCGAGACAAAATATTTTTATAGTATTTTAAGCATTAAGGATATAATAATTAAGGCTCAGAAATTCAAGAAGATATCTAATAATAATCATGATGGTTTTATTTCATTATTATATACAGAGGTTTAAAAACTGCACATCAATAATAAATCTAAAAAAGTTTCTACAAAAATGTTGACATTTTTAACTGTGAAATTAATTATAGATAAATATAGATATATAGAAAAAATATTGTCAAAAAGCTGACTAGGGTTAGTCATAACATCAGTTGAGGCGAGTAGGGCTGATATCACAACACAGGATGACTGTGGATTTCCATGACAGTGGTTAGATAGGCTTCAAGAAGCTTCTGGTGTACAAGCTTGTTAGATAGGTTAACTGTTTGTGTGTTTGTGTTTTACGGCATATCAACATTTTTTAATTGCCGATAACAATCATTTTTGATAAACGTTCTTTTGTCCACACAGTTTTTTAAATAACATGGTAATTAATTTAATCCTTAGCTGGAGAGAATGTGGGTATTCATACCTTTCTCAAGGGTATTAGTCCAAATGTGAATGTAAATGGAATGACTGGGATTCAAACTCTCATATTACAATTCCAAAGTCCGACTGCCTATCCACTGCCCAAATTGGACCTCGCTAGGTTAACTGAAATAGCTAAATAATTACATAATGAAATATAAAAATAAATAAAATAGTTAAGTTCTCTAAACAATATTGTGCTTGCTGATGACTCTGCTCTGCAGTTGAAAGACCCCTGGATAATCAAGAGACCAACACCATATTAAATTATGGACAGCATATGGTTGAAAGAAGCGAGCCAAAGCTATTAAGTGTAATGGCTATGTAGCAGTAACACTTCAATTTTCTCAGCCATTTTGAGTTTATTATCTATAAAACATACTTAGTGCTTATTTATCAATTATAATAGTAAAAACATTTTTTTCTGCTTATTTATGTACAGCTTAAATTTAAATTTAGCATGGTTTTTCAGAATCCTTGGGATAAAGCTTGATAATTTGTACACCTATTTTTCGGACTATTGTTCCCATCCTTATTGTTACCTTCACAACATTTCACCAATGAAACTCTTCAGCCATCTTCAGGTGAACATTAGTTGAAGGCAAAGGTTTCAATCCTACCCGAAGGCAGTAGTCACTGAGATTCCAAGCATTCAACACTCTATGCAGTCATGGTTAACAGAATGAGAGCAGACTACAGCCGTGGTGTGAATAAAGGGTTAAGTTTTAAATTCTGTGACACTTGATTATGACAAAAAGGTTCCCGAGTTTGATCGCCTGAAGACGGCCGAAGGGTTCATTGTCCGAAACACTGTAAAGATAACAATGACAAGGCTGTGAACAACAGTCTGAAAAATCGTTGGACAAAGTTAGCATATGTAAAATCATCTTGTAACGAAGATTTTGGTATAAGAATTATTAGTCTACTCTATATAGATCAAAACATAAGCATGAAAAAAGAAAATAACCTGTGCTATAAAATTTTAACAAGTATAAGTATAAAAAATATACTCAGATTTCAAGATGAACAAATTTTAATGAAACATGACTATCTTTTTTATTTCTCACTAAACACAATTTAAAAAAATACTTGTTGGTTGTTGAGTTTTATTTGATGCTCAAGTTATTCCAACTCTCCTATTTTGGAAGTGTATTTATCATATAAACTTTGAATTTAATAACAGAATTACTACTATTAATTATACTGATACTAGTACTAATACTAATATTAGTAATAGCAATAAGAATTAAATTATATTGAAAATGTTGTTCCAAATAATATAGTTTAGCTTAATTTTTTAAAACAAATCTTACATCTTGATTTTAATGCTTATCAATGGTCATCCAATTTGCCTTCAAATGAGATAGCTATGGTAGACATTTTAAATTTACTTGGATTTGTGGGTTATACTGACTTATTTAACCTAAAATAAATGTAAAAAATACTAAAAAATTATATATTAAAAAATATTCAGAATTGCTAAAAAGATAACCTTCTGAAACTATCTATTTTTGTCAACTGAAACACTGTGAACACAATGATCAAGATAAAGATCAGAGTTTAAGATACATGAATAGGGCAAATTAAAACATTTCTTCATTTCATGAATTAGTGACATAAATAAAATTGAATGTAATGTGTAATGTAAATTGGATAAACTCAACTAAAAATTTTGAAAAGTGCAAGAAAAAATCTATTGACTATATTTTGAGGAAAATATTGTATCACAGGTAAAATGAGGAAAATTATTAGAAATAAATGAAAGATTGAAAGTGTAATAATTATTAATTGATTTTCACAGAGTACACTGCTTCTAAAGGACCATTTTGTATAGAGATAAAAAATATTATAAATATTTAAAACTCTAGAAAATAAATTCTTATTTAATACCAATAAAAATGAAAGAATCTACATCATATAATCAAAATAAATATATTTCTGTACTGGTCAATATGTTTTGTAGAAAATTGATTTTGTGGAAGATTATAATTATCCATACTAACTATTTGAAATTTAACAATATAAAAAGAAGAAATAAGCTATTATTTAGAGACTAGAAAATAATTGCAATAAATAAGAACTAGTGTAGGTGTTCTGTCCCTATTGACTCCTAAATCACATTAATCAATCATGTCTTAATAATCTTTTTAATTTGATCAAGTCTAGTTAAACCTCATTGTTATTTCTCTCTTCTAGATAATCTGACAAATATGAATCTATAATTGAATGAAATGTATGATTTAACTCCGAGTTTCTCAACTAGGGTCCATGAAATATTTCTGGTGGTCCACAAGCAAAATATAACAAATATAACAATGATATTTTGGTAGTCCATGAAGAAAACCAATTCATAATGGTTTTTATTATTAAAAATTTAATTTCTACTGTAATTTTAGTTTATTATAATTGTTGTAGAAAATTTTATTTGCTTTAAATTAGTTTTCATATAAAAAATAAAGCTTAATTATATACTATTTCTTTGTTTATTAAAACCTCAAAATTTATATTTGTGAAAAATAAAATATTGTTTTATGACCAATAGTTATGAAGGGAAAAAAAAGAAGGGAAAAGTATTGCATGGGTAAAAAAGGGTTGAGAACCTCTAGTTTAACTTAAAAATTATAATTTGTGATTATCAAATAAATGTATAATAGTCATGAATAGATAGCTATTTCTCGCATTATGTTATACATTCTGACTCTTATATATTTATTCAAACATGGCGAATTGTAATTAATGATTTAACTTGCTTCTCTTTTCATAACACAAGGCACATCACATCACCAAATGAAACCCCCATAAGTTGTGACCCGAAGGTAGTTACCCAAATTATCAACTTATACAGACCCAACTAATGCCATGTTCATTCCAAAGATAGTTATAGCTGACATAACCCAAGCTTTTATAAGTAAAATGGGTACAAAAAACCTTTTGGAAGCCATCACATAGTACAATATCTATAGGAATGATCATTATTAATTAGTTTAATAGGTGTCTTATAGTTCTCATATGGTTCATTATAATTTCATTATGTAGAAGGTTCTTTGTAAAACCACATATAATATAAAACCAATCCAACTAGCGAGACTAGCCAATTGCTGAGTTGAATTTATTTTCTCTGTTTTACTCAAAATTGAAATTTATCCTGAAAAGTAATTTAGTACAAAATAGATTGTTTCGTAGTATTTGTCTTAACTTTTTAGATTAGGGTTAGTTGTTTATTTGAATAAATATATGACAATGTTTCATCCAAAGTGTTCTGTAACCTCCTTTAGATGTCTTTTAAGAAAACAACATAGTTCTGTATAGATTGAATAAAACATTTGATCAGAGTCCGGTAAAAGTTTGCAATCTTAATGTTGGGGCTTTTGGGTGCAACACGTAGATTCCTGAGTTAAAAGTTCAAGACACTAAAAGAAGATCAATGTGTACATAGGTTGAAATGTTGTATACATAACAATAAAAATGAGGCCAATCTTTTTAATACATTCGTCAATTCCTTTTATTTGATATTGTAGAGCAGGACTCTCTAAACTATAGCCTGTGGGCCACATCTGGCCCGCCATATAATTTCATCCAGCCCGCCAAACAAATCCCTGCAGTCAGATCAGTTTCCAAATGTGATAAAGTTTGCTTGTAGTTTTGTGTAAATCTTTTTGGTTCAACATACTTGTGTGAACAAATATTTTCCAAAATTAAGTATGTGAAATCTAACTATCATGCAAATATGTCTGATGATCATTTGAAATCACTTCTAACAATTGGCTCATCTAATCTGATTTTAATGAAATTCTGAAGTCAAAATGACAGTATCATTCATTACACTAATTCGGTTGCATAGAACTAAAGGCAGGAATCTATTTACTTTACCCTGATTTTTTCCAACAAGATATGTTTAAATTTTGGTTAAAGATATGTTCAAATTTGTGTTTGATTCTACTCACTAGCCAAATGAAATTAAATAGATTGCCTTCTTTTTTGTGACTATTTAACTTACATTTGATATGTACAGCAACAATGACATTTTTCATTAGAACCTATTACATGAATCTGATATGTTTTCAATACAAATAATATTTCACTTTAATTATTATCTGGATGTGATATATAAAATAAATATCAATCACTGAGTCTTTTTTACTTATTTAAAACCCAAACCATTGTTACATATGACATGAATTTTCTATAAAAATGGAGCATATAAGAAATATAATGATTTTGAAGTCATTATAAATAGATTATATGCAGTTTTTTTCAATGTACTGGCAAAAATTGGGAAAATATTTAAGAAATAATTAGTTCTGTGAACTAAAAAGGCCAGTTGGTGGTATGTGGCATGAGCAGTCAAATCCATCAAGGAATTAAATCTGGACGACATTCCCTGCTCCACGCTACCTCCACACTCCCACTCCCCCACAATGACTGACTAAGCGAGTTGAAAATGTCCCTGAATAGAGTTACCCCCTTAGGTTAGGACTGGGTGTCTAAGAATACTCTGAGACTGAAAAAACTCTATGAATACATGAAGACTGATCCAAGCCTGAACGAGTAAGAAGAGGTCTTCCTGCTCAACAACAACTTTATGCTTATGGTTATGCTTTATGGATTTGTAATTCTAATTGCTCATTCATCCATATAGATTTAAAGACTAGTAATTTTAGATGCTACATACATCTGTAGAATCTTAACTATCAGCAAAAACTTGGTTCTAGATTTTTCTTTTTATAAAATCTATTAGTTATTATCTTTTTTGAATTATGCATTATAGTACTATAGACAATACTATTATTGTTTTACTTAGCTTGAATTCAATAATCTATCTATTATCACTAAAGCTGAATGAATATCTATTTGTTTCCTAAAGGCTTTTTTTTTTTCATATTTAGTTTATTAATGCAAAATGAAATCTAGAATATTCCTTAGTTTGGCATTGAATGATGTGATAGAAATACCCAAGTAATTCTAAACTCATTACTTAATTTTACATAATTTGGTAGCTGTACATTTACTTCTCTCTTAATAAGCATTATGAATTTCTTTTTAAACTCATCTATTTCTTTCTAACTACATGTTTAAGTTTTAAACTAACTTTGTCTTGAATTGTTTTAAAGTAAATTTTAATGTGTGTTTTTTTAATGTAAATTTACCAAAAAAGTGAATTATCCCTGATTTAATTTTCTTTTCTTTTTGAGGTGGGAGACATAACTTAAACTTATGTTTAAACAATCTTTTATTACAATCATTAATAAGATTTTTGACCAAGCTCAAATGGTCACTCTATTAATTACATTAGCATAATACTAAAATTCAGTGAGTTTTGTTGCATATCACAGTGAATTAACACCGTCAATTCTTTCATTGAAGGGTTTGGAAATTAAATAACATTTTAGATTTGAGAATAACTGAATTTCAATATTAGAAAAACACTTGCAACTTTTAAAAATTTAAACAGATATTTTTTATTAAAAAACATACAATGGTAAAAAACAATGTTTGTAATGATTTAAAAAGATTTAAATCTGAATGAAAGACATTTTATAAATATTATTATTAGTAGTAGTATTAGTATCAGTTGTTGCAGTTGTGGGATAAAGTCAAACCCATGTTATGTTAGAGCAGATAAATGTAGATATTTAAAAAAAAGAAAAGAGAATACCTTATTTAGCTAGCTTCATGATACAAGATCCTAGTTATGGTTGCTTGTTTATATAGTTCATAGTTAATTCTTTATCAATGATGTTTAACATATTTGAGACTAAGGCAATTGGGAGTTAATTTGTGTGTAGAATATGAAATTTAAAAAAACTCTACTTTTTCATTCATTATGAATGAACACACTAAAACAAAACAAATAAAAACATAAGATATTAGTTTAAAGATACAAACTACTGAATTAGATATTTTAAAAGCAAGCTAGGGCTTTTTCAAATTAAGAATACCAATGTAGACAATTTAAAATGTTTGAGTAATCCCCTGTGAAAGAGTTTGAATATAGGACTGTGGCTTATAAATGACCTTGTATTTGCAACAATTTTAAAAATATAGATTGAAAAAAGAATATCATAGCTGGTGTAGTTTAGAAGTTTAACTTGTATGTATACACGAAAGGTTCTTGAATCTATATCATTAGAAAGAATTCATAAATCAGAGTGAAATACTTTAAACTATAGTAGATTTAATTTTCCTCTTTTGCATTTCAAACTTTTCATAGTTTGTTGGAAATATTTTCATTATTAGCAAAAATGCATTAAACTAGCTATTTTGACTCATCAGAAAAATAATAACAGTTTTGTTTCATTTTAAACTTTTTGGTACAACTTAACAACCTAACAAGCAATATGATTAATGATAATTAAGAATAAATGATCTAATACATTAAGAAACAATTTAGTGCATTATATTTTTTAAATGAAAACAAAGTCGCAAGAATTTAATTTCCTTTCATTTTTGCTGTTAT
>JAYKTE010480403.1:0-7500 GCA_036873565.1 Xipholeptos notoides | reverse complement strand
TTTCATTATTCCTTTGTTATTTAATTTGTTTGTTTTTTTCATTTTTTTATTTCTAAATTTTAAAATCATCAGTGATACACAATTATGCTTGGAAAGAAGAAAAAAGATATGTACCACCAAGAAAAAATCTTTAGGTTAGCTCTAACCTAAACGAAAAATATGAATGGTATATGAGGGTCGTTCCATAAGTAAGGTGATCTATTTTTTAAAGCCATTTTTTTTTAGTTGGAAAACTACGTAGACAGGAGTGGTACCATTAAAACGAGTGACTTTTTGGGCTCCAGAATTTATTTTCCTACATAGTCCCTACCAGACTCAACGCACTTTAGCATAGAAGGTATTATTTTGGAACGATAGAATCGAGGGTCGTTCGAAAAGTAATGTTATCAATTTTTTAAAGTTATTTTTCCAAGTTGAAGAAATGCGAAAACAGGGGTGGTACCATTAAAACGAAGGACATTTTTTGCACCAGAATTTATTTTTCTAGATAGTCATCACCATTCTCAATGCAATTTTTAGCCAACGATGAACGATGAGATCCATTTTCGATTCCGGTGCACTTGGTAACACGCATCTCTGTTGCCACTCTGAAATCGACGAACTCATTTAACTGTGCTGACATCAACTACATAGGCTTCCTAAACGTTTAACAGAGTCTTGAGAAAGTTGATAGCTTCAATTTTTCTGCATCGAGGAATTCAATGACAGATCTCTCCATGACAGTTTCTTAAAGTTTTGCAACCTCAATAACTGCATCAGAAAGATGAAACTTTCATGTCATGAAAGCATAAGTTCGGTCATCATAACAATGCAACTTGCAATGCCCTCTGATCCATTCGGGAAGAATAAAAAAAATTGGAGGCATTATTTTTGGAAGGGCCTTAGCAGCAGATAATTAGACAAAATGAATAACAAAAGCAAAACTTCAACTTATTACTCAATAGAAATTATTTAAAATTAAAAATGACTAAATTTGTTATTTTATATTTTATCTATAGTGGTGACTATGTAGAAAAATAAAATCTGGAACACAAAGGGTCACTTGTTTTAATGGCACCACGTCCATCTTAATGGATCTTCAACTTTCAAAAAATAATATTTCTCTTGGAACGACAATTGTCCTAAGAGGAATCCTACTTTTGTATGAAATTTGTATAACATTTCAAAATTATACTATATTTTCATATGCAAGGGGAATAATTGATCTTAGCTTAAGATGAATAAAGTTTGTTAAGAGTTATTTTCCCTTCGTTAATTTTTTAAATCATTCTATCAACACATTAAATAAATTACTACTTTTGTGTTTATCATAATCTGAGTTTTTTGTAATTCCAAGATTTTTTTTTATTCTTAGAAAGAAAAAAAAATATGTTTAATTTTCTGAAAACCGAAAATCATTTTAGTAAACTGCGGTTATGGTGACACTACTATTGCGCCCTAGTGGACGCTACGTGACGTGTCCGCAAGGATCCAATTTTTCAAATTAGTTTAAAAGATGGACTAATTTTATAAGCGCCGCAGATGTTTTTTTAATATTTCACTTTTCAAACTAATATTAGAACTAATTTTTTTGTCGAGTTTTTTCTGTAATATATCAGGATTTTTTTTAAGTATTTGGTTTTTTTAAGTTGTTGATTTCTAGAAGTTCTTCATAAAAGATTCCTTTAAAAAATGTTTTTTTCTTGTACTCTTTGTATTAATGAAGAGACGGAAAATATAATTTATGATAGTTATTATCAAGAGGCGGGGTTTGTTAAGAAATAGAAGAGGAAAAACAATGTATGAAAGAGTAGGAAAGAGTAGGAAAGAATGTTAACCTAATGTACATTTATTAAATAAAAATGTTTCATTTGTTCAAATTTATTCAAATGCTATATTATTCCCCCCTTTCAGGCCTCTACATCTCAATTGAGGTAATTTTGTCAAAGGTCTAGCTTGATCGTTTAAAACTGAATTTTAACGTCGATATTGAAGTTTTCCTTTGTTTTATTTTTTTTTAATTCAGTAATTTTAAATCCGGATAAATTTATATTTTAACTTTAAATACTTTTAAAATGTTATGGAGAGAAGAAGTGCTAAGAATCCTTACGGAAGCTAAGATGAGGCTCACTCTGACGGAAAAAAAAACAGAGTGGAAAGTAACGATGGTTACTGAGAGTGACTGACTGTTCTGTTCTCCCTGCGCTACGTGCGGGATGCTAAACAAACAATTTTCTTATTAAAATAATTGTTTGTTGATATTCTATTAAATTTATTAATTATAAAATATTTCAATTATTTCATCAATTTCTGATTCGATTCATGAGACTCTTTAACAGTAAAGAAGTTTTTACTTTTTAAAAAAGATTGTTAATCCAAGGGAAGTAATTCATTTTTGTTTTAATCCAAGGGAAGTAATTTATTTTTGTTTTGAGCTCTTGGATTATGTCCCTTGGACTGTTATGATTTTGTGTTCAATGCTTATAATTTTGTAAGTTTACAGACATGCCACATGCATATAGTTCTCTTTTATCATTTTAGATTTATTTTTCAAATTCTTCATATCTTTTTTTTCTGTATTTATTCTGTAATAGAATGAAACATTAATCAAACGCTACGTAATTTTACTAACCATCCCCTTTGGGGAGAAAGACTTGTGGCAAGGATTAAACTGTTTCCATTATTCCTTATAGGTTAAATAGATTCGGGTTTCGAACAAACTACTTTTCGAACTCGGTTCCAGAACGATTTAGTTCGAGAACCAAGGTACCACTGTAAGTTTGAAATTGACACTTTCTTTGTAATTCAGCTAAGATATTCACCACAATCTTGATATCTTAACTTTTAACAAAAATGAGGACGTTGTTGACAAAATTGAAGAAAATTTCTTATAATTTATATACAATTTAAAAAAAATTCATCACCATTTTTACTGATCATTAAAAGAATTGTTGTTGTCTTTAACAGGTGGCAAGACAGCCCATAAACCATCATTCAAATGAAATCAATAACTACAAAATTTCAACTTTTTATTTTTATTTTTTTCAGTCCCAGTGATAACTCGACCTCCAAAAAATGCAACAGTCCTTCTTCAACGTCGATATGCTCTTCCATGTGAGTCATCCGGCAACCCTAAACCTAGAATCACATGGTTCTTCAATGGGAACCCTATCAATAACAGAGGCTCCAACTACAGAGTTTCATCGCAAAGTGGATCTTTACGTTTTAGCCGAGTGAATGTCAACAATGGAGGATTTTACCAATGTCAGGCTCGGAATAAACTCGGGAAAGTCACATCTGAAATTATTATGTTCACGGTCCACGGTAAGATCTATTCTATATCATAGGATTAGCTTTTATTTGTGTAATAAAGCAATTCCCCACTTAACACGATTTTGGATACCACTATATTCGAGTAACACAGTTTTGTTATTGACAGCCTTTATTCTGTTTTTTCTTTTGTCTTTTTTAATAAGAATTAGAATTCAATTTAACATGGTCTCGTGAGATATTTAGATTCTAAAGAGTCTAAAATAACTTCAGCAAAGAAAAAAGCAGTAACTGCATATTTAGGAATATCTAAAGTTTTGACCGAAAGAGATACCCGCTAGGGGCGGACTGAGAGTGTTATGGGCCCTCGGACAGAAAATACAATGCCCCCCCCCCTGCCCCAATTTTATAAAGTCACGCCACATGTAGGGGCTGTGCAGCAGGTGATATGTGCACACTTTCTTAACTGTGTTCAGTAGTCAGCTACAGCCATTAGACACACATTATGATGTGCAGACAAAGCGGAGTGATTCGAGTCAGAATGCATGTATTAGACTGTGTGATAAGGACGTCCTTGATAATTTTATTAGCAGCAAGGCCGGCCCTTTTGCAATGCCAGGCCCTCGGATCAGTCCCACCTTGATACCCACTGTAAAGAATACCAAGACTTTTGAACAAAAAGTCGTGTAGGTTATGAAAACTGAAGCATAGAAGCAACCAACATCTATTGTAAATTGATTCTAACCTGGGAAGAAGCAATTAAGTTCGTCATATGATCAACAACGAATTCCAATGAAACCTATGAAGAGAATAGAAAATGAAGGGGCGTTCAAACTACTAGGTTTGTTTGTTTGTGCTTTACGGCATATCAAGTTTTTCCGGTGATTTAATGCCGATAACAATCATTTTTTATAAACGTCCTTTGTCTATACGTAGTTTTTTTTTTTTTTTTAATATGCCCTATTTAATCTAAAGCTGGAAGGAATGTGGGGATTTAAACCGTTCCCAAATATGAACATAAACGGAACGACTCGGATTCTGAACTCCGGCTGTCTATTCACTGCCCCAAAGAGAACCTCCAAACTACTTTGGATATTTTTTTAAAAGAAATAATTACATTACGTATGTAGTAAGCAATTTTTTATTAATAAATTTTGGATTTCTTTTCATACATCGTATTATATTGCTTTTTAACCTTTATTAGCTTTACAAACAATCAACTAAAATATTTCTTCTTGAAAATTGGTGGACAAATTAATTATTTTACATAAGTTTTTCAATTCAATTAAGACGATTTCAATTATTGCGGTACATTTTTTATTGATTAATTAACCATGTAAATCGGGGGATTACTGTAATTATATATATATTTTTACTATTATATTATTTATCATTTGATATCTCTAAGAGGAGAAACTACTGTATCGTTGGTTAGTCATTTGTATATCATTTACCTGATTTTCTCAATTACCAGTTTGATATACAAATCGAAATTAATAACCTGAAAGTTTAGATTCAAATAATAAAAAGCAATTTGATTGAACAGATGAATTTAACAATTTATTAGGGGCTATAACGGTGGAGGAGTGGTAAAACCTTGGACTCTGGAATCGTATTATACGAGTTCAAATCCAAGTCAAACCCATTACATTCACTTTCCTCTTAGAGAGTGAGAGGGGAATAGATAGACACGTAAATAGGATATACTTACTTGGTCAAGCACCAGCCCAATTTAGGCACAAAGGCTTTTTTGTGTACTCATTATATCACTGGGATTTTTTAATAATTGTTGCCCTTCACCTAGATGAGTTACGCTCCTGAGTTAACGAGCCTCATCTTCCCGGAGACAGCTGAAAAGGAGTGCAATGGTTTTGAGTGGGATTTGAACTCATGTAATACGATTCCAAAAACCAAGCTTTTTCCAGCGGTCCAACCTCGCGGCCCAAAAAGACAGATAGACAGATAGATAGATAGATATTTCATCATACAAATATAATAATTTCTTTTTAATCCTAAAAATTATTTTGTTAATTCTTTCATCACAATAAATCTGCGGAGCCAGGGTGCTTTGCGGGCCTTAGGGAACTTGCAAGCCCCTCTGCCCGCAATTGCAGGGTCTGCGAGGGCTCTAGGCACGGCCCTGATAATCGTCACCATTTTTCAAAGCCACGGTGGCAACTGGCTTTTAGTACGCTTCTCATGTGTTTTTTTTTATTTTTTTATTTTTTTTAATTTTTTTTTAAATCTTTCATTCCTTCATTCATTTTATAATCCAATCTCAGCATTGACCTTCAACAACAGCTGGTCCACTCTCTACACGTTACTCCACCCCATTAAATAGAACTGTAATCAGAAAAGCAAGAAAAAAAGAAAGGAAGAAAGAAAGAAATATACGAACGAAAAAAGGAAAAAAAGAAAGAACAAAAGATAGAAAGAACGAAAAAAGAAAGAACAAAAGATAGAAAGAACGAAAAAAAAAGAAAGGAGAAAGAAAAAGAAAGAAAAAAAGAAAGAAAGAAAAAATTAGAAAAATAGAAAGAAAGGGGGAACATAAAAAAGAAAGAAAGAAAAAGAAAAAAAACGAAAACAAGAAGAATAAAGAAAAATGAAGGAAAAAAAGAAAAAAGAAAGAAATTATAAAAAAACGTAAGAAAAAAGAAAGAAAAGAAGGAAAAATAAAGACAAGAAGGGAAAAGAAAAGAAAAGGAAAGAAAGAAAAAGAAAGAAAGGAAAGAAAAAAGAAGGATTTAAAGAAAAGAAGAAAAAAAGAAAGGAAGTGTTGGAAAAGAAAGTTTTGAAACGTAAAAGAAAAAAGAAATAAGGAAGAAAAGAAGTGTAAATGTAACCCAAGACTTTTCTCCCAAAGATTTCTTCTTCTAACAAAGCCACTTGTTGTTACAAGCAACTTTATATTAACACAGACAACCCCAATCTAAAACCTATCCTTAATACACGAGATCAGGTCAGCAGTATTTGTGAAATACAGGCAAGATGGAAAAAAAGTGTTCTGCTACATTTTTAAAGAGACACAAGTTAAATACTTAGACTAATTATAGTGATAATCTGCACTCATAATTTATAGGTCTTTTTGATACTCCCCAATCTGCCATATATTTTGATTTATTAAAAGTTTTTGTGTCTTTTTTACTTTATCATATATAGAAATAAATGTTGGAAAAAAGTGAATTTTGCGTGTGTGTTTGTATATTAGACTATGGGCCCAATGGTCTTTATCACTGTATATTTTTTATATTGTGTGACCTATTCCTTGGTTGGAAAAAAAGCAAACGAATACCAATACTGCCCTGAACATTGTAGTATTTTTCTTTTAGCATGGATGTTATACATTTACGAGAACTTAATTATAACAACACAAGTTTTAATGAAACCATCATACAATGCAATTAATATATACCACAATGTATAAAAAGCTGAAATGTAATTCGTCAGATTTTGAATCGAACACCAGTTTTTGAGTGTCATAAGAGATTCAAAGAAGACAGTGAGTTTGTGAGGGACGACGAGAGGTGTGTGAGGGGTAAGGAAGTCAGAACACCAGAGTTGATTGGCCAAATAAAGAATTTTATGGATAAAGACAATGAGTGCACAGTTCGATGTCAGTGTGGTAACTGTACACACAATTATTCGCGATGAACTGAAGAGACGGAAGATTTGCGCGAAGTTTGTCCTAAGGGTGCTCTGAGAACTCCATCCTTTTCACAGATTATTTGGCCAAGATTGGCATCAAGTCAGTTACTCACCCTCACTATAGTCCAGACCTTGCCCCCAGTGACTTTTGGTTATTCCCTAAACTCGTAATGTGACAATTGAGGAGATGAAATTGTTGCAACGGTACAATAAGTGAATTGCAGCCGGAGGAGATTACTTCGAAGGGGACTAGAGTTCCATGTGTGTACTATCAATAAAGGTACCCATACGAAAAAGGTCTGGAAACTTAAGTCACCTCGTATGTGCCTATTTTCATATGATAGTGATCGTGCCGTGTATATATAGGATGCTCCAATAACTTGGACAGAAGAATAGATATTAATGTCAGTTTTTCATATGTTCCTCTTAAACATTGTAAAACTGATATCGATATATAAAATATATAATAACAATTATCAAGAAATTGGAAGAAATAAACAAAATAAGTAGGCAGGGAATCTCTCTTCATTTTATCTTTTTAGACAAAATTGTTTGAATATGCCCGCGCGTGTGTCTGTGTATGCATCTGTGTGTCTGTGTGTG
>JAYKTE010480292.1:0-10121 GCA_036873565.1 Xipholeptos notoides | reverse complement strand
GTTTTAGGGTTAGGGTTTCAGCAACGCACAAAAAGTAGTGCGTTTAAAAAACGGGACCGCTATTCTTCACCTTTACCAAGTGTACTAGTGTGTGTGTGTGAGTGTTTCTGTCAACACTAACGAACACACAACACGCTGGTTTTTTGGAAAGCAAAACTTAAAATGAATTATGAAGAGACGAAAAAAATATTGTGCTGGGTGTGAAAAAAACCTTTTTGTAATAAATCAATTGTTTTTTAATTATTTTTGTTTTCAAATATTTACGTTGTTTTTTGTGGAATTGAAATTATGGAATTTATTTATTTATATTCCGTTCGTTTAGAGCCAACCAAGTTGACTTCCTCGACTGCCTATCATCATCCACTGAGCCAAGTTGACTTCCCCTCCATATTCAATTTAAAAAATAATACTCTCTAAATTAAATTGAATGAAAGAAAGAAAGAATGAATGAATGAATCAGAAGGAGATACCAACGTCAACGATGATTCATTATTTCATTCATTCATCACCACCATCCGCCCGCCTTCTTCCCTAATCCCCTCCCCACCACCAAAAGCTAATGGATTAAAAAAAATTAATGAATCAGCCTTTTAATTTAAAAAAGCATCGAAACCAATAAAAAAAATTAGTCAATTTGGTAAACATAAATTGGCAACAGCAGAGCAAGCACTAGTGTGCACTGTGCAAAAATTCGCAGGTTTTTGACAGACCCTGATTTAATGTTTTAATAACTTAAAAAAAAATGAATGAAAAGTATTTTTTTTCAGTGCATCAAAGAGGAATGATTAAATAAAAAATCTCATGTAAAAATTATATTTTTTAGAATTTTTTTTTCATTAAGAATTTATTTTTCAAATCTTTGTCAATAATGTTCGATCAAAAACCAGTAAATATTTAAATCCGGCACAAATTTTCCGTTTTGATGATATTAAACCGGTTTCTTGCAGTTACGACACGACAGTCATTTGGCGGCCATTAAAGTGCATGAATTTATGGAACATGCACTTTAACGGCCGCCAAATGACTGTTTGTGTCGTACATTGACCTGCAAGGAACCGGATTCATCAAGATGGAAAAATTGCGACGTATTTAAATATTTTCGTTAACTCCCTAAAAAAACAAATTAGAATGCTTGGTGTTGTAATGTTGTATGTAGCCCATTTTATTTACCAAAAACGTTTTAATAACAACAAAGATGAGGACAAACAGTCCGTAAATTTGAAACACAAATAAAATTGATAAAAGCCCATATGCCACCCAAACAATCGGTTAACCGGACACGAAAAATATCGAATTTCAATTTTAGCGCTTTTGGACCAAAAAATCCAAAACGGGACTAATTATCTAAAAGTACTAATAAGACTCAAATCATCCTTATTCTCTCTTTCACGACGTTTTTCGGTCGACGAATAATCACCCTTCGGCCTTCCTCAGGTGTCCTTAATGGACATTATTTTTCTTGTTTTATTTATCGTTTCTTGAAATTTAGTGTTAGTTTTATTTTTCTTTCTAAGGGTGATTTCGAAAAATAGAGACTAATTTCATTGAGATGAGGCTTCATAATTGATTTTATTAACGGACTCGGACTACCGTTCTTGTCTTTTTTTTACAGGTGTTAACAACAGTAACAACACTACGTAAACACTCAGACATATTTCATTTTAACAATTTTCATATTTTCATTAGAAATTTTCCTTTTGATATTTTTAATTCGATTTTCTCTGCTTTCTAACAAGTCGCTGGGTCGAGTGTCTATAATAATTTCCAAGGTTTTTTTTCCAAACGTTTTTATAATTTCCAAGCTTTTTTTCCAAGTTTTCGGGTTTTTTACCATCCTCAGCGTCAGCGATATTGACATTTCTGTCAGTTAGATTCTAGCTTTTTGTGTTTTGATCTGATGTATTTATTTTGTTGTTGTAGTTAACAGCCTAAACTACGTAAACTTCTATTTAAAAAAAAAAAGAGATGAGAACAAACAGTCCGCTAATAAATTCAATAATAGAAACTGCGTTAAAATCAATATTATGTGCATGCACAAAGTCGTTATTCAATCTATTTATCAAAACGAGGCAATCTAATCCAGTGGCTGACAATGACATGTCGAAAATATGCACAAAATGGGAATATTTATTTGCGTAAAATACAACAGATTAGGCACAAAGCCGTAGAGTTTTATTGGGGTGGGGGGGTAGAACTTTAGTCCTTATCCTTAACTAGACTCATTCATTCATCCATTATTCGCAACATCTCATAAAAGGTACCATGATGATGCGTCCTTCAGACAGACCACTTACTTAACCAGGCACAAAATACCACATTTACTCTATTAACTTACTTAAAATATCTCCGGTGATGATAATGGTTGAATAGTCTATAAATTTGATGAAGATGGAGAATGGGACAAAAATAATACCCCAAAAAATCAACATTGGGTTAAGGCCTGCTTACTTTTCTTTCGCACATAATGGGACCTGCTGACCTCTCACAATTAAAACACGAATTAGACAGAACTGGGGAAAAAAAAACTAAATATAGATGGTTTTAGTTTTTTTTGATAAAAAATGAATAATTCGATATTTATGTAAATGACATTATTAGACATTTTCTTAGATGTAAAAATCAACAAAATATATTTTAATCTTCTTCCTTCCATGACTATGAATTTTTTTAATCAAGTAGAAATTTGGATAGCAGGAAGAAAAGAAAGAAAACAACTACCCAACCTTGACATTTTAATTTTGCAAAATCACGATATTATAGAGATGATGATGATGATGATGATGGTAATAATAATAATAATAATAATAATAATAATGCTGTCAATTAGAAAAAATAGTAATGTTGTTAATTAGAAAATATAAATGAAAAAATCTATAAAACTCCGCAAAAAAAATAAATATTTCATCTTCATTTTAAATTTAAGAAAAATGTATTTTTAATAAAATTTTTGGTACCAAAATGGGCAAAACGGGGTTCCGAAAGTAAAACTACCAATTTGCTTTTGGTACTAGTAAAGTTTGAGTTTCACATTACGAAGAAAGATAACTCACATGCTCTATGAAATCCTTAAGGCACTTTAACAACCAACCTTAGTATGCATTATTTAATCCATAGCTGAAGGGAATGTGGGTATTCATACCTTTCCCAATGGTATTAGTCCAAATGTGAACGGAATGACTGAGGTTCGAACTCTCGTTATTCTGAAGTCCAACTACTGCCGATATCAACTCCCACTAATGTTCCAAATGGACCTCTTCCGAAACGTCGTATTTAGGGTTAGGGGTTGAAATTAGGGTTAGGGTTGATTTTATTGAAACAAACCATTAGGCTAGAGGGGAGGTACCCAGAAAACAGTTTGCAGATTCTTGTTCGGTACACCAAAATCTACAAGAAAAATATATTTTCTTCTACGATTTTACGCTTAAACTTTACTTTTACCAAAAATTTTGAATTCTTTCTTGAATAAAAAAATTTTTTTTTATAACTATTTTTATAATTTTCATCAAACCATAACTTTTTTAGAAAAAAATCGATTCTTTTAAATAAAAACCAATTATTATTTCAAGCATTTCTTTTTTATCAATAAACGAACCGGATCATTTATTTCATTACCTACCAAATTTGTTTGGATTTATTCGTTAACAATAACATTAATTTTACAAGTCAGACTATTGTCCTCATCCTTATTTGTCTCACTACGTTTCGGAAGAGGTCCATTTGGAACAGTAGTGAGAGTTGATATCGGCAGTTGTTGGACTTCAGAATAACGAGAGTTCGAACCTCAGTCATTCCGTTCACATTTGGACTAAAACCATTGGGAAAGGTATGAATACCCACATTCCCTTCAGCTATGGATTAAATAATACATACTAAGTTATTTAGAAAATAAAGAATGGTTATCAAAAATGATTGTTATCGGCATTAAATAACCTAAAAAGGTTGGTATGCCCGAGTACGTTTCGACCAATAAGGATTAGTAGAATCTGTGGAAATCAAATCCACTAGTTGAAATGTTAGAAAGTAAATTTAACATTCTTAAATTTTAAAAAATCCTGAAAAATATTTCAAAACTTAAAATTAATTAATTAATGATTTTTAAGAGATAAAAAGTGACTTTGGTAGGTCGTTGCTTTTAATGTAAGCGTGACACACACAAAAAAACACACGCTATATTGTGATGACAAGTCCGACTTGTTGAATTTACCACCAAGGATTTCGAAAAATAATATATTCGGTTGTTTGTTTGTTTACACTATGAGTGTCAGTCACTGTCACTTGTGATAGTTTTAACTTAAAACTTTTAAGGAATTCATTTTTAAAAGTAATCCAGTTTAATTCTACAAGAATTACTCTACTCTCACTATTGTCCTCATCCTTATTATTTTCTTTCTCGTTCAACACATTTCGACCGAATAATCACCCTTCGGTCTTCCTCGGGTAACAACCTAAATTGACTCATATTGTTTTTAGATTGATCTTTTTTTTTTAATTTAATTTTGGTTTTATTTTTCTTCTTTTAACAATATGAGTCAACGAACAACAATTTAGGTCACCCGAGGAAGATCGAAGGGTAATTCGATCGAAACGTAAGTGAGTGAGACAGAAGGATGGGGACAATAGTCCGAATAACTTGTAAAATTTATCATACTTAATCTCAAGGATTCCGAAAAATAGTATTTATTAATAAAAATCGAATGTATTTATTTATATTATTATTTTTTGGCATTAAACGAATAATTTTTTTTAGAATCCAAAGTAAACTATTCTATTTTTAATGTAATTTAATTTTTGTTTAGTAACAAACATTAACAAGTATTTTTTTTTTTTCAAGACTATTTTTATCAAAAAAATCTGTTTAAATAATTTGCATTTTCTTAAACGAACATTTAATTTCTGGAATCCAAAGTAAATGTAAACTATTATAATTTTTACTTCATTTTTCTTTTGTATTTTTTTAACACTTCCGTTTATTTAACCCTTTGAACCCTAAAGCGCCGATATATCGGCCTATGTAAATTGCAAAATACGACACGGACGATATTTCGGCCACTCATGGTCCTCTTATAGAACAGAACGGCTATGGTTGACTAGTTAATTTAGCTAAGTTAGGGTCCAAAGAGTTTTAAAAAAATATTTTTATTTATTTAAACGAATAATTCTGAAATCAAACAAAAACTATTTTATTCTATTAATACAATTATTCAATTAATCAGTAAAATTAATTAGGTGTTTTTTTTACAGATGTTTGAAAAATCTTTTATTCATTTAAATGAATATTTCTGTAATAAAAAGTAAACTATTATATTTTTTAATATTATCTTCACTTTATTTGTATTTGATAAGAACAATTAACAAGTAGTTTTTTTAAAGACTGTTTATTAAAAAAATCCTTTTATATAATTTGCATATTTATTTATTTAAATGAATATTTCTGGACTCAATCATAAACTATTTTATTTTATTATTTCTTAATTCAATTGTTTTAACAGTAAAATTAACAAGTAGTTTTTTTTTCTAGATTGGTTTCTTCGGTTGGTTTAAATAATTTTTTTTTTAAATGTATATAATGAGTTGTTTTGTTGATCTTGAATAATAGGAAACTAAACATATTTTTATAATATTGACTGTTCTATAATTATTAATAACAATTCACAATAATATGAATGAAAGAGAGAGAGAGAGAGACTTACGTTTGAACATGGAACATGACGATCCATCCTTGGAATTCTCCATGTCTTTTTTTCGTTTAGTAATATTTGGAGAAGAAGAGGCAGTATTATCAAACACTGACGAGGAAGAAGAACCTTTGGTTTTCAACGATAATAATCCAATATTATTATTCTTCGGACAACATTCATTTTCATTTATCATATCATCTTCTTCTTGGCCTTCTTGTTCATCTTTGTCACTTCCTTCTCCCTTCAATAAGATTAATGTTTTTTTGTCTCCACTGTAGCTCAACCTTTCTTTCGGGCCGTTGTTGCCGCTTTTCTTCTCTAAACCTGGGTTTTTGCTCGCAGTAGGATTACTTTTCGAACTGCCTGTCGTCGTCGTGATCATCGCCATTAAAATCTTTTCTTAATCATAAACAAAAGATTTTTGTCGGCCTTTTTTATGCAGTTTCTTTTAATGAAAAAGAAAGAAGAAGCCCATGTGTTCTGTTCTGACTGACTGAGTGCCCTTTCTTTCCTCTTCTTTTTGCGGGAAATTAAATTATTTTATAAATGTAAAATGATAACAAAACAAAAAAAAGGCCTTCAAGGAACGTTTCCTGTCGTTTTCGGGCCGATCCTAATTAAATAAAGTTTGTTTTTAATCACCCAGATTCCTTCCCCCTAAAAACAAATCCGTAAAAATTGAATGAAGTAAAGTAGTAATTTAAAAAAATATAAAAAGCAACGATTCAGGTGGTGTCTTATCTACCAATCAGAATCGTTCTTATAAAAGCTGCTTGTTTCTCGTCCAATCAAAATCGCTCTAACTAATGATGTTCGGCAAAACTGAAAACATGGCCGAAGAAGCTGGTAAGCTTGTCTTTAAATTTAAACAATTCGTTTTTATAAATTCTGTCCTGAAATTAAGTGAAAGAAATTACGTTTTGCCAGAAATTAATGAAAAATCACGAACCCTGAATAATTATTGAGGTTTTATTTAACTGGTTTTCCTGCAATTTATTTTATGTGTTAAACGATTGCCTTAACGCGCCAAAGACTTGTGTGTCTTCACTTCCTTCCTCACATTTTTACTTATCCAGAAATTGAAAAAAATATATAAATTGTTGAATTTAATTGTTTAAATTTAATTTCTTAATTTTATTATTATCTATTTTAACATGTATTTTTTCAAAAGAATTCTTTGGTTTAATTTATTAACATACTGTTTTTGTATGAACATTTTAATTTATAAAAGGTTATGCTTTAATTTCTTGATATTCTAATTTAGAATTTAAATATTTTAAAATCATTTTTAATTTATATTTATTATTTTTATTTATACCTTTAATAATGTCTATCGGCATTTTTTTTTTCATTGGTTTTTTAAGTTTTATGTAATAATTTGCCGGGTTGAATAAATGTTTCAAGATGGAAATGAATTTGGTAAATTTTGAATTTAATTTCAAAAATTATTAATAAAAAATTGATTGATTCAATTAATGGAACCCTTTAATAATCAAATTTTGCTACTGATCTGCCCTGGCCCTGTTTGTCAGGTTTTTAATTTTCATTTCTCTACATTCATTAAAGGACAATTTATTTTTAGTCAGTAAACATTTTGGGTTTTAGTTTCTATTTTAAAACTTTTATCAAAATAATTATTTTTAATGAATGTTATTTATATGCTTTTAATTTTCTTGAATCATGTAATGTTATGTTTGGTAAAAAAAAAAAAAAAAAAGTAAATTTAGAAAGCTAATAATTTATTAAAGTTGTTTTTAGTTATGTTGCTAAATTCTACAATGTTGATATTTGTTTTGAAAAGTTTTTTTATGAACCAATTTTGAGTGGAATTACTTAATGATTTGAAATTGTTGGGTTCATCCGGAAATTTCTATTTTGATATGGGTTTCAGGTCTTTCAATATAATACTGACTGGACTACTCTTTATTTTGATATGGGCTTCATTCAGGTCTTTCAATATAGTACTGACTGGACTACTCTTTATTTTGATATGGGTTTCAGGTCTTTCAATATAGTACTGACTGGATTACTCTTTATTTTGATATAGGTTTCAGGTCTTTCAATATAGTACTGACTGGACTACTCTTATCAACCAGAATGATTAACTCTCTGGAGTGCATTCTGTTCTGTTTCAGGCTTTTGATTTGACTGGCTTATGATGACACCAACAACACCATTACCTAGTTTACCGTTAAGACCTCAATATAATTGATTAAATAGTTTCATTTTCTAACCCTAACCTTAACTTATAATTGTAATACGCGCAAGCAATTCAAACTCATCATGCAATCAATTGAAATTTTAATTACATGATAGATGGTGCAATGGTGTCATCTTTAAAATCTCCCCGTCAGTCAATGCAAGAGTTAGAGACTATATTCGCTTGAAGTAAATATTTGTCTATTATTCACCATATTGGATAATGACTCATCCATCAAATTTGCATATGGGATAGTTGATTGATTACTGTAACATGTTAATGTTCTTCTTGGGGTTGATATGTCATTAAACTGGCTGTAACACTTTGACTGTAACAGGTGTCAAAATCAATTTCAGGGCTCTACGGACAATTTTATTTTAATTAACCTTTGGCAACTAAATATTTTCATTTACTAGCCAAATAAAAAAGTTACTAGCTAAACCAATGAAATATTATTTCTCTCTAATGTTATGAATAAACCAATAATACAAAACTTAATTACTGTTTAAGAAAGTATAGTCCATTTCACTTTGAACTACTTTTTCTTCGGCATAAGGATTTGTAGAATGACATTTTTTAAACAGTCTTGTTAAAAAATAGAGTATATTGTACAATTTTCTATTATATTAAACCTTTTATAGTTTAAATAATTTCACTTTGCTTGGTTAATTTTTTTTTTAAATGGTTGAAAGGTATTTTTCACTCGGTATTTGAAAGATTGTCTGTGAAAAAATCAGTCGCCAAAGGATAAGCATTTTATTATTTTTAGTTGCCACCTGGAAAAATCACACGCTATGTAGAGCCCTGCATTTAAAGCTCAAATTTTTAATATACCTCTCTTGGCCAACCAAGGTCTAAGAATATTACTTTTCATGCGCGCATTTTTCCATATAATTATACATGGGTATCACAAAAATAAAGAAAATCAAACCTTTTTCACGGTTTAGGACTTAAAGGTCTAAATAAAATGGTATTATACATTTGTATTACAAAAATAAAAAAAATCATACTTTTTCTAAATAGAAAATGATGAAGTTAATATTTGATCTTTAAACCTTTGAACCCTGACTTAGCAAAACATTAACTAGCCAATCAGAGCTGTTAGAGGACCATGAAGGGCTGAAATATCGGCTGTGTCGTCTTTTGCTCTAATTCACCATGGCCGATATATTGGCCCTTCAGGGTCCAAAGTGTTAAATTTGATTTTTGGGTCGTTAATATCTTAAATTTATAATTCTTAAGAAGTCAAAATTCCAGTAAGACCACAATGTTTCCATCCCAGTTTGGAAAGGGTATGAGTCCTCCCATCCCCCTCCAGCTATGAGCTAAATAAGTGCAACTACTGTACTTTTAATAAACCGTCATAAAAACAAAATTTTTAAAGAAAAATTGTACTCTTGCATTAAATGACCATCTAGGTGCTTATAATAATAATCACAGCAAAGTTCTCATGGTAAAGTGCCTGGAGTTGGGAATCCTACACAAGTTCAAATCCAAATTATTCCTTATGATATATATTCATTTAAGAGCTAATTACTCTAGGACAGAGGTAAATTTATCTCCAAAAATAAAAGATAAAAAAATTATATAGTCTAGGGTAAATAATTGAAGTACCTTATAATTTAGAAAATAATCCAATTAAATTTATTTTTGTAAAATACAAATTAACTTCATCATTTTCTATTTAGAAAATGTATGATTTTCTTTATTTTTGTAATACAAATGTATAATACCATTTTATTAGAAAAAGGTTTGATTTTCTTTATTTTTGTGATACCCATGTATAATACTATTTTTATACAAAACAATAGGTTTTTTTCTGACCTTGTTTTCTGTCACCTTATGATGGCTATGATTTTTTTTGTAGGGGTGTAGGGGGGAAATACTTAAAGCTGAGGGGGTCAATGATGGAGGAAAGGCTGAGAATGGCTGCTCTAGGAAATTCCCTACTGATCTTATAAACTGTCAAGTAAAGAATAACATTTATGAAAAAAGTATTGTTCCTGGCATTAAATGACCAAAAAGTTTGATATACCATTAAACAAAAACAATTAAACATTTTTAAAAAAATATTGTTCCTGGAATTAAATGACCAAAAAGTTTGATATACCATTAAACAAAAACAATTAAACATTTTTAAAAAAATACTAGCTGACCCTACCCGGCGTTGCCCGAGTATCAAAAAGGCAATGTCTGATTATAAAGTGCTCTTCTAACTTTTTTTGAAAAATGTATTTCACTAC
>JAYKTE010480181.1:0-10121 GCA_036873565.1 Xipholeptos notoides | reverse complement strand
AGAGAGAGAGAGATAGAGAGAGAGAGAGAGAGAGAGAGAGATAGAGAGAGATAGAGAGAGAGATAGAGAGTATACTTGTAGGATCACCTTAATGCCGTTTGTAATTAAAGGCATTTGATTATGTTTTGATTGTATTGTTCTAGGTTCACCTTAATGCTGTCTCAAATTGAAGATATTTAATTATGTTTTGAATGTATACTTATAGGTTCAACTTAATACCGTTTGAAATTAGCGGCATTTGATTATGTTTTGAATGTATAATTGTAGGTTAAGGTTCACTTTAATGCCGTTTGAAATTAGAGGCATTTAATTATGTTTTGAATGTATTCTTCTAGGGTCACCTTAATGCTGTCTCAAATTAAAGATATTCACGTAATTCTGTTTTGAATATATATTTGTAGATTCACCTTAAGGCCGTTTGAAATTAGAGTCGTTTACTTATGTTTTGAATGTATAGTTGTAGGTTCACCTTAATGCTGTCTCAAATTAAAGATATTTGATTATGTTTTGAATGTATTCTTCTAGGTACACCTTAATGCTGCCTCAAGCCCAATGAAAAACTCTTTTATTGATTTACGAATTCGAAACATCACAACCGGAAGCGTTATCGTCCATCTTTACCTTTATTTCTCATTGGATTCGAATCCCAAAGAAAATCAGATTCACAAATTATTATTTGATAACATCACTTCCTACCAAAACGTCATGTTGAGGATAGATAAAATCAAAAGTTCTGTATATGGTATGTATATAATTATATCATCTGTTATTGTTATCTGTCGACCGCCAATACAACCCACGTAACTCACTTAGAAAACGAATATCCACTTATTTATACGGCTCTCTGGTTATAGTGATAATTAGGGCTTTCACAATATATTTTTATCAGAGACTATTCTTGTTATTTGACTATTTTGCAATTTTACCATTCTTTTAATTCTTTAGTTGTTAGTGGGGCTGTAACAACATGCTTTTATTGAAGTATATTATTGCTACACTTGATTATTTTGCAATATTACAATTTCTTTTAATTATGTAGTTATTAGTTGGGCTGTGAGAATATGCTTTTATTAAAGAATATTCTTGCCGTTACTTGACTATTTTGTGATTTTACCATTTCTTTTAATTCTGTAGTTAGTAGGCCAGTGACCAGAATATGCTTTTATTAAAGAATATTTTGTCGTTAGTTGACTATTTTGCAATTTTACCATTTCTTTTAATTCTGTAGCTATATCAGTAATAACTACAGAATTAAAAGAAATACTAAAATTGCAAAACAATCAATTAAGAAGTAGGGTTCTGAGAAGAATATTTCTTAATAAAAGTATATTATCACAGCCCTAGTGATTACTGATAATATTTCTATTTTCCAGATGTAAACGAATGTTTACAACCAGAATTGAACGATTGTTCCCCAAAAGCTGATTGTCAAAATACAATTGGTTTTTACAATTGTTCTTGTAAAGCTTCATTCTCGGATATTTCATTGGACACGAAGAGCAGACCGGGACGAATTTGTGAAGGTAAGAGAAAAAAAGAAAAAAAAAAAAAGAAATTTATAACTTGAAAAAAAAAGGTGAAAAGGTCTTTAGGACAAATGAACAATAAACATTTATGCCGTAATCGGGAACTTTCACAGAATTTCCGGGGAAGTCGATTTGGCCCATTTGATAGGCAGTCGGACTTCGGAATCGTAGTATGTGAGTTCGAATCTCAGTCGTTCCGTTGCGTTCATATTTAGACTAATACCTTTTGGAAAAGTATGAATCCTCATATTCCCTCCAGCTATGGATTAAATTATTGTGTCATTAAAAAAACTACGCATGGAAAATTAGTGTAGATGGCCTACGGTGATGATGATGGTTGAATAGTCTATGTACAATTTGATGAAGAGGGGGAATGGGACTAATTATACCAAAAAATATACAAAAATGATGGTTGGTTTCTTGGGTAGAAAAACAAATAGAAAAAGGCTTTATCTTTCCCATACAAGCCAGACAACAAAATACCACATTTACTCTACTTAAAATATGACGATGATGATCGTTGCAAAGACTATGTACAATTTGATGAAGAGAGGGAATGGGACTAATAATTTTCTAAGTGAATGTTTAAGCAATGAATTTTTAATAAGCATTTGTTTTATCTTTTTATTTGATTGCAGTTATATCCAACTCACATCAAGATCCTCTACAGAATTTGAGAATTACTGTCCCAAAGCTGGTCTATCAAGTTGGTGAGATCGTCAACTTTACTGTGGAATCAAGTCGCGGATCCCACCTTGTATATTCAATGGACTACGGAGACGGACATACAGATAATACTACTAACCCTGAAATCCTATCCTTCCAAAACCCTATGTTTTTTACTCATGCGTACCAATTCGAAACAATCGTGGTTGGCACCGTGACCGCTTGGAACAATATTAATATGTCCAGTGCTTCTACACTTCCAATCAGACTCCAAGAACCTCTCAGAGGTTTTAGTCTACAAAACGAGGACATTCTTGTGCCGTTAGCATCACAAAATATGCTGCCCGTGCGCTTCGTTCTAGCCATTGGGGACCGTTTTACCGTCTCGGTTGTGAGAAACTTTTATGTGCAGTGGGTTATAGATGGTCGTTACAGACAGCTTAATTATATAAAGGAACTCCATTCCAACGAATCTGTTACTCTTGAGCAAGCCTTAACTCTCGGAAAACATTCAGTCACAGCAAATCTCACAAATGATGTGAGTTATCTTTTTCTGGAGAAGAACATCACGGTGAACCAACCGGTTGGCGGCATGAAGATCTCGGTGGATAAACAAAATATAAAACCGAACGAAACAATTATTCTATTCGTTACTTGTGACCAAGGAACGAATATTCGCTTCACCATTTGGTCAAGTGACGGTCAAATTCGGACGGTAAATCTAAACAATATGAAACCGGGGCCAAGCTATTTTAACTACACACTGACCTTTGACCAAATTGGGGGTTATTTAATACGAGTAACCGGGAGTAATAGCCGTGGAAATACAACAATCGAAATCGGTAGTCTTATTAGAGTTGTTCACCCTGTTGATGGTCTCATGCTCTCCACTAACTCTCCACTTAAAATTCCTGGCCAGAATCTTGAGATTGTTGTATCCCACATCAAACAGGGTCATCCTCCTCCTACAAACGTGACTTGCCAACTCTATACAAACGGACAGTTTCTGAATGAAGCATTTGAAAGGCAAATATCTGTTAAGAAGCCCTTAATAATTGTTTCACCTTGGAACAATTCAAGTCTTATTGGAAGGATTTCTCTGTTCGTTAACTGCAGTAACCCTTTGAATTCGGAATCTTTATCCTCGAACATCACCGTCCAAATCGTCATAGAAGGCGTCGATGTGAAGTCAGATTCATATTTCCTGCCGGTTAACGGTTCGGTGACGCTAGGCTTTTCGGTCACGGCCGGTTCCCACTTTCAACACGGGTATTACATCGCCGGACGGTTTTACAGTGGCAACGTTAGTCCACCAACTTTTGTAACCAATGTATTTGAATTCAACACGACGCATTACTTTTTTGATGTGGGTTTCTACGATGTTACTTTTGTGGTAGAAAATGTCGTTTCTTCTCGGAGCAAGACGATCACCATCGGCGTTCTTGAGAGGGTCTCTGGTCTGAGACTAACCCATTTTTATAGGCTTTCTGACGTCAACACAAAACTTAACTACGGCCACGGGAATCTCAATAATACGTTCCCTCTCGAACGAAACGTGACCTTTATTGCAAACACTAAAAGTGGCAATGGACTGATTTATAGCTGGAGCCTCGGGGAGAAGGTCTTTCTCCAGACAAGGACTGGGGTTCTCTCGTATCGATTTCCAGACGCAGGTGACTATATGATTTCTGTTAATGTTAGCAACCCGCTATACTATAACGTGCTCAACCAAACACTGGTTATTCAGCAAACTATCGAGATTGAATCTTTGACAAATACCGGTCCCACAAATGCTTATGTACCAATCACTTTCAATTTAACGCTTTCCCGAATCGGCACTCAATCTTGCTTCATATGGGACATGGCAGATGGTTCTCCCTTTATTGTTTATGGTGGTAGTCACTGCTTAAGCAACTACAGTACACATACCACACTGGATTATGTACGCTGGATGCCAGAGCGAAACCTCATTCATAACTTCACCTATACTGTCAACAACACTTTTCCGGTGTCTGTGGAAGGTTACAATTTGGTCTCTCGGCGTCGAATAAAACGAACGGCCGTGATTTCAGGTATTAGCTGCGACTATCCAGTCGTGCGCATTATTGGGGCCGAACATTATGCTAATAAGCCTACCCACCACTTACGGTCAGGGTGGATATCCTTGGAGAGCACAGCTGATGTCAACTGCCAAGTGACGAGCGATGCTGCTTACGTATGGAAAGCAGAGCGTGTCCTTCCCGGAGAGACCTACCTATTGAAAGACTACATTTCTTACCCCGCCGAGTCTTTGTCAACGGATAAATTCAAAGTCATGTACAAACCGCTGACCTTCGACATCGGTCTCTACAGAATTTCTCTAAATGTATCAATGAAGGGAATAAATGGTCTTCATAGCAACGATTTCACTTATATAGCTATCAACCGATCTCCGCTCGTAGCGGCCATCCACGGTGGAAATATACGACGAGTCGGGTATGGCTCGCATTTTTCGGTGAAAGCTAGTAAATCCTATGACCCTGACGATCCTGGATCGGGCCGGAAAGCCCAGATGAATTTTACTTGGATTTGTAAAAGACCAAACAAGGCCCCGGTCGATACACATCGAATCTTGGCCCCCGGGTCAGGGGTACCTCGTTTTAATGTCACTGAATACTTTAACCAAACATCAAATATCACTCTGGGGAGCTGTTTTGGATTCAGCATTGTCGTGCTCGAAACAACGGAGGCTACCTTTTTTCTGGATTCCAAACTTCTAGGTCAAAACACGACGAGCATTTTTCAAGTAATCGTTTCAAAAGACAATCGTATATCTACATATGAACAGGCAGTCAGCATCTTTGATGGCAATCCCCACACTTTAACAATAAGGTAACTTATGCATTTACTTAATATATTTTATTATATTTGCAGGGCAGCGAGGTTGGAGCAGTGGGAAAAAGCTTGGTCTTTGGATACGTAGTACACGAGTTCTTCCTTGACCATCCTCAGGGATTGACATTTTGTCAGTTACATTTCAGTTTTTGTCTTGTTTTGATCTGGTTTGTTTATTTTGTTGTTGTAGTTAAGATGGATTTAATTTCACGTTCTTTCCACGTTTCTTTCCGTGCTTCATTCAAAACGTTTTTTTAGAATATATGTAAGATTCTATTGTCAAAAGTTATTTTGTTCAGTTTTGGGTTCAGTTGTCTTCATCTTCACCCTCGATATTAACTGCGACTCAGCATTACTATCTACTGTTGCAGTTAATCACCTGAGGAAAGCCAGAGAATGATGTGCCTGAAACCTGGTGAAATAACACCTATGAAGAAGAACTAATATACACATTTCAATGTGATTCCAATTTCCAGGGTTAAAACAAGTAAAAAGAAGACAAAAAACAAACAAATAAATTTGAAAACGTTTGACCAAAATAAACCTCAAATATTTTTTGTTTTTTAATTAAATTTTCTTTTCTTTAATTCTTCCAATGCTTTTTAATGTTTGGAAATTTAGCATTGCATTTTTAATGTTAATGTTGTATTATTTTGTTTTTGTTTTCAAGCATCTTTTTAGTAAGTTTTCCACATGTTTTGATAAACACACAGTAAAAGCAGAAGACCAAAGAATAAATCAGTTGAAATATTGTGAGACAGATTATAATAAAGATGTGGTCAATAATAGCCCAAATAATAGTTGCAAAATAAGATTTTTATGTGTTCCTCTTTAATGTCTAGAGGCTAAACTGAAAATTTTTCTTGCAGTTCATCAGCTACTCAACCACAATTCTGTTTCACCAAATCTATTATTAATGAAGTTTTTTGCTTTGCGAACTAGCAAGTGCAGCGTCTATACCATTTATACACCATTACTTCTTTGTGCCTCCTTTCGATCCTTTGGCCATGATCGCTGCTCTGCTGCACCTGTTGTCACATTGGGAGATGGTGACTAAAAGGGAGAGCAATCATTGAACGAGAGAATAATGAGACGATGACAGTAAAGTAAAAACAATTCTTTATATCATTTTCAACATTGTCGCTGGAATGGAAAGAGGTGGTGGACAAGGTATCTATGGTCTCTAAATGTAGACTTCCAAATTTAACATATCGGCTGAATCCCAGTTTGGGCCTATGGGGCCTTGTTCCAACCTGCAACTCAGCGGACTGACCAACTGGTTCTGACTAACTGCTTAACACAACTTTAACTGGATGAAAACCTTGCTTTTTTATAAAATCTACATTGACCACCCACCAGAGTTTCTATATTATTTTTCTTTCTTCTTTCCTCTCCCTTTCTTTTCCAGAGAATATATTCTCCTTTTATCTTCCTATCTTTTTCTCCCTTTTTATTCCCCTATTCTCTTTACGTTTTCCTTCTCTCCTTCTTTCCCTTTTATTCTCTTCCAGCGTCCTCTGGTTACCCTTCAAATAAATTTGAATACCTAATTTTATGGGTTTTGTGGAGATGGAATTCTGGCTTAGCTGGGACATTAAATTTTGACTGATCACCCAGAAGGAAAATAAACTTTATTTTATGAAAATTCATTCTATTTCTATTAGTGATGGGACGATTCCTTGGAATCGTAATCTTTAATCGTGTATTTTGGAGGGAATCGGAATCGCATCATTAAATAAATACCTTAAATTTACGATTCTTTCAACACAATTCTCTTGAATTTTTAAGTTAATTTTCCTGGAATCGGAATTGGTATCGGAATCGGACAAAAGTTAGGAATCGTCCCAACACTAATTTCTATATAATCTAATTACTAACTTAAGGGTTTTTTAAAACAATTATTAATTAGTAACCCCATGCTCCTTCATCTTTTTATAGCTTCACTAAATAAGGAATTTCTTTTTAGTGAGATGAAAAAAAGATGACTAGAAATGCCAACTCCTGATTGAAGCAATTAATTCCTAGAAAGTCAGAGAATCATAACAGGCCTGGGAAAGTAAAGTCCTCTTGGGATGGTGCATAGACACTTTGATTTAGGAATTGCATTATATGCCAGTTCAAATCTCAATGATTCTGCTTGGGTTCGCATTTGGGCCAATATGCTTGGGAAAAGTATGAATCTATACATTCCCCCTATGGATTAAATAGTGCATCTGGTGTGATCCCAAGGCCATGTGATGATGAAAAAAAGTTTATCAAAAAATAATTGTTCTTGGCATTAAATGACCAAAAAGGTTGGTATGCCATAAAAAACAAAACCAAAAAAAAAAAAAAAGAAAGACACTTATCAAAAAATGATTGTTCTTGGCATTAAATGACAATGTTGATATGCCATAAAAAGACAAAACCAAACTAAAAAAATGGTGTAAAATAATGAAGGAGAAAAGTTTTTTTCCGTCATTAAAAGTCCAATTTAATAAAAGGACGAAAATCCTGCTTAGAAATTACAACTGTTTTTGACTGATCAGTGTATGCTGACGTGTGGTAAAGAATGGAATAATGAATCATCAATAAATTTATGAATGAAAAGAAAAAGGAAATATAAAAGCCATTCTATGACAAGGTGCAATGCTACAATAGGTTATTAATTAATAGTTGTTTAAAAAATCATTAGTTAGTAATTAGATTGTATATAGAGTGATTTCTTTTTCATAAAGTAGATTCAATATTTTTAGAATCACTGACCAGTCTGGGTGGTCCTCAGAAAGTAATGTCCCAGCTAGGCAAGAATTTCTCGGATAAGGCCATTAAAGAGACATTAAAAAAACTTCTTTCTGATTTCGGACCATACAAAGTGAATGGAAGGGAAGGAGAAGGAGAGGAGGAAGAAAGAGAAGAAGAGAGAAAGCGGGAAGAAAAAGAAGGAAGGAAAGGACAAAGATAAGGGAGGAAAAAAAAAGGAAGATATAAAGAGAAGGAATATAAGAACTCTTGTTAGGATTGAGGTTTTTTTTTTATAAAAACGGTTTTCTAGCAGTTAGAGTAGTTGGAGTTAGCAATTGGGGTTAGTTGGGTTTTGGTAGTTGGCCAGAGTAGTCAGTGGTCAGCTGTGAGGCCCTCAGGGAGAGGGCATGGTGTTTCCCCCCACCCAAGGCCAAAATTTTAAAAGACTTGATTTAAAGATGCATTGTCTTACCTGTCCCTCCCTCCGTTTGAGAAAATAATGGAAAGAAATATATGGGATTTTTTCTACAAGAAAGTCATCACCTCCTTGTTTTTCTCCACCATTGCTCATCATGATGATTATTATTTTTCAACTCCCCACCACCAATGTGACAGCAGATGCAGAGAGATGATCCTGGCCGTCTCCACATTGTGCAGCTGCAATGAAGTGCAGCACCTCTGCATCTTACTGTCACAATTCTACAAACCTTGTGATCATAGCCATCCTGAAGAATTTACAACCTTTGAGTAAATTAATGAATGAAAGTTACATGACCATATGATATCACACATCTAGAAAATTCCATAAAAAAATATAAATAGACAAGTTGTCAATGAAAGATCAGTCTCCCAGCCGATGCACGAAGGAAAGTGTCAGGTTCTACACAGAGTAAGTCATTCGCCCCAACATTGATTTGACAAGAAGCTGTCACCAGAATATATAAACATTCATCCTGTTCACTTCTGTATGATGGGAGGAGAACGACACACAGAAATTTAAAAAAATTTTATAACATCTGTTTCATCTCAATTTTCTTTGCAAATTATTTTTCAATTAACAACAATATCATTACATCGGCATTAAATGACCAAAAAGGTTGTTACGCCATTAAAAGATGAAATCAAACTAAAAAGAAAGATACTTCTTACCATTAAATTACCAAAAAGGTTGATATGCCATAAAAAGAAAAAACTAAAGCAAAAATAAATTTATCACAAAAATGATTGTTCTTTGTATTAAATGACCAAAATGTTTGATATACTGTCAAACAAACCCACATTGTGATCAAACCTAATCTTTATGTAAATCTCATTGTTCTTGACGTATCTCAAAGTTAGTCGTCAAAGACCATTCTGCTAAGATATGTTTGTAGCATTTGGTTATCAAAATGATTGAAAGTGATAACTACATAAGACTTTAAATTTGGTGTATTCAGGCAGAATTTCATTTGTAAAAACAACTTTAATCCTCTTTAAAAAAATGGGCAAGAAAATCCTAAAAAATAGTTCTCTTTAACGAAACCTGAAATTCTGTTTTTTAGAAAAAATGGAAAAGGAAATTTTATCTTTATTAATAATGATTGTTCAGAATATTGTAAAGTCAAGATTTTTTTTCAAGAGACTTTGTCTGAACCATTTTTTCTTTCTAAGCTAGTACTTAGATGAAAATTGCAAAGCTTGATATTGTGAAAAAGCAGTCCGTAATAAATCTAAATTTATAATTCCACTATGTCAGGGTTGGGGTTCACATACTTTTTCAGCATGAGAGCTACTTATGACATGACTAAATCAAAATTATTTACCTCCTAAAAATGCAAAACACATTATTTATAAATATATTGTTAATTATGACAATTTTCTCTTTAGAGATAAAATGATTTCTATCATATTTTTTCTTCATCATTTATTGAATAAAAAGAATGAGAACAATCAAAAATGAAAGTATTTACATATACATAATATAATCGGTGTTTTTAATTAAAGGGATTAACAATTTTCCGACAATTTTTGACATACCTAGGTTAGATGTCATTGTGAGGACAAATGATAGCTTGGAGCCAACATTTGTTTTTCAATGGGAATGTGATCGCAATCGGCATAATGGGCACCCATGAGCTATGTGTATAAAAACACCTACTTATTGGAACATCAGATATTTAAATAACCCTGGGTAAGCATTTTTTTTTTTTTGCTTTCATTTTCTTTTACTTTTGTTCCAGAATATTCCAAATATTAACTCATGGATTCAGAAATACAGCAATCAATGTGGAGCAAGAATAGGCCATCAAAAATGATGCAGTACTGCAGAGAGGTAGGATGTTGTACTCTTGA
>JAYKTE010480070.1:0-10122 GCA_036873565.1 Xipholeptos notoides | reverse complement strand
ATTTTGACTTTTCTGTAATCAACGAGTTAGAAAATATTTAATCTTAAAGTTGAAAATCGTTCAAAGTCACCCCGGTTTACGGTATCTAAAAAAAATACTTTTAATTATAATTTTAAATAATATACTTACATATGAATCAAATAGTTAATTTTTAATTCACCAGTTTTTAATCTTGAATTGTTTTAGATAGTGATGGGGTGATTCCTTGGAATTGTAATTGTTAATCGTGTATTTTTGGGGAATCGGAATCGCATCGTTAAATAAATACCTTAGATTTACAATTCTTTCATTACAATTCTCTTTAATTTTTAAGTTAATCGGAATCTTTAATCAACATTTTCCTGGAATCGGAATTGGTATCGGAATTGGACAAAATTTAGGAATCATCCTAACACTAGTTTTAGATCTTCACTTCTTATCAGTAATAAAATTCATAACTAGATATTTCAAGAGCAAAGATTTATACTAGGTTTTCAAGATTTTGAACAAAAATCTTGAATAATAAACCCATATTTCTTGGAATATTAAAATAATTTACTATATTAAATATATCTAGAACCACACTAAACTCTTCTTTTACAGTAAAAAAGGCCACCTTCTAAAAAATAGTCAGAAACACTTGGAAAAATTTGAAAGGAGTATACCATTAAATAATGAGATTTTATGCATAATTATAATGAAAATAATTTGTAATACAGCTTGTAGTAAAAATCATTTCTAATCCATAATTATAGTATAATGTTTATCAACAACTTTTTATCAGTGACATACCTAAAGGGATGCATCCTGATAATTCATATATTATGATAAGAAATAGATTTAATTAATAGATTTATTTACAACTGGTAAATAATTTGATATAAACAGATTTCTCTCATTTTAATGAATATTTTTTTCAAGTTTTATTTAATATTCATTTCATTAAAAAACTTATTGAATTAATTTTTTTATTTAACTCCTTGCAACCAAGGAAAGTCCACACATTCTATGTGACAACTACGAACCTGTTTTCTTAATCTGTGTATTTTCCTACTTTTATGAAGTCACAGGTAACAGCCAGCTTGGTAATTGAACAGATAATTTTTACGTCACTTTTTCTAGAGTCCTAGATATCTGGGTGAACAGCAATAATCCTCAAGAGGGTTGCTCAGGGCCTTACTGAGGCTTGCAACTGTTTGATCAGCAAGGCAGTTATATTAAGTATTTCAAGATCAGCACTATGTCGAAAAAGTCTTAACTGTGCACTAACAGCTTGTTAAGCCTGCACACATCATTCAATCATTGTTTGTACATTATAATTTATGTTATGCACTTGTACAATACACACAACACACTCTCTGCATACTATCACATTGTCTGGCTCTAAGTTTCTTCTGTTCTTTTAATTCATGGGTAATAAATCTAATTTAGAAAATAATAATTAGAATAAGAATGATCTTTGTGTGCACTTTTTAGACCTTAGTTGTTTCCTTTTCTCCATAATTACTCATAGGTTAGATTTTAAGTGTGGTTTATTCAGGATCAGACTCAGTTTTTTAAAATTCTTGTTTTAAATACAAATTATTTTTATGATTGTCAAAATAATGAATTATATTCAGAAAACTCTATGTATAAAAACTTTTGCAATGCATCTACAATTTAGGAAATATCATGCTGGACTTCTATACCCTTTCAACTTCAAAATGATAGTAATTAACTTTAAAATGGATTTTTTCAAGTAAATCAACTTCAAAATAGAACAATCAACTTCAAGATTGATTAATCAACTTGAAATTGGAAAACAACATCAAAATGAGAAATAATCAAACAAGTTGATTAATCCATTTTGAAGTTGATTAATCCATTTTGAAGTTGATTCTTTTACTTGAAAATAAGTCCATTTTGAAGTTATTATTTTGAAGTTGAAATGGTATAATCTTGAGGCTGGATTCTGATCTTACAACAAATGATATTTGTTCCTTTTTTATGTAATCTAAAAAGTAACTTCTAACTAAGGTGTTTAGATTACAAAACAAAGAAACAGGAGGCACACATACATTGCATTTTATTACCAGAAAAAAACAAACCCTTAACGATGTCACTTTTCAATTATTTACCTGAAAAAAAAAAACCCAAACAACTTTAATTTCCATCTTGATGATTCTTTTAAGTATGATTGTTTTGCTCATAATAATGGGACAATTAAAAATGGGTTCTACAAGTATTATTTGGACTATTGTCCTCACCCTTATTATTTTCTGTCTCACTACATTTTGACCGAATTACCACATATATCTAAATGCCTCTCCCCCCAAAAAACAGTTCCCCCTTATAAAACCCACATACCAATACCCAAACAGAATCCAGGATTAAATGCCATTAAACAAATCAGTCAATCGAATTACCCTTAATTACCCCTAGTAAGACAGAAAATAATAAGGATGAGGACAATAGTCTGAATTATACTTGTAGAATTTATCACACCTCATCTCAAGGATTCCCCCCCAAAAAAATGGTTGGCTTTTTATTAGAAATCTCCAGTTTTTTTATTTGAAAAATATTTGTTTATATTCTCTCTTATTTTATTTGTCGTATTTAACTTAGCTAGCCTATGTTTGGTCAAAAAATTATTGTTCTCAGCATTGAACAACGTAAAAAGGTTGACATGCCATAAAACACAAACAATGTTTGGTCATTGATTTTAAATGTATTCGACTGAACGTAGGTGATATTGATTATTATCTACTTATCTAATATCCTTGATCCTGTTTAGACTGTGGTCAAGAGGATGTCAAATCCTGTCAAATCAGATTAAACATGAGACACTAAACTGTTGAATCTTTTTTTATTTCTTCTTCTTTCTATAACTTTTTCATTTGCCAAAAGTTACAAATCCTCATTCAATATTTCTTTCTGTTTAGGTCATCCCAGCAAGTAGGATGGATATTGTAGATCTGGATAAAGTTTTGGATGATTTTGAAGAAGATGAAGGTAAGAAGAATCTGTTGTTTTTTTTTTATCAATTAACTTTTTTATAGATTATTTTGGTAAAAAACAAACAAACCTAAAGTAATTATAGGGTTATAATAATAATAGTGGTTACTACTAGGTTCTCTTGCTGGGTATTTTTTCTTTTACCGAAAGATTAAAATTGGTTATACAGTTTGTCACTTTTTGAACATTTTGCTTGTATGAGAAGTACTTTAAAGTATGCCTTTATTACTTTAATGTAAAGCATTTTCTACTGGACTGTGGCGATCACACACATACCTGAAAATAGGTGTACAACGGCAAAAATATGAAGGGACTATTCCAAAAAACAAATCCAAATGCAATACAAACTTTCCTAATAAAATTAAATCTATACCCGAAAATATGATCCCAATACAACTATCTCAACCCAACAAATATTTTGAAGAACTCCACTCAATGCAACAAATAATATCAAAAACTCTTCAACCCTAATAATCAATTGGGCATAAAATGAGTCACAGTGGTTGAAATGCCATAAAACCACAACCAAACCTTTATTGTCAGTACAATGAATAGTATAAAAGTAGTCTATTGAAATTTTGTTCTTGTATCTTTGGTAAATTTACAGCCGTAATTTGCATTTCACCCAAATGCTCAATAAAGCTACTTTAACCATCTAAACTTAAACAAATTTCTTTTCTTTTTCTTTTCAATAAAAGGTGTAATTTTGAAAGCCATTTAAGAATCATGGAAATTTAGAGAAAAGATTTTGCAAGTTGAAATTTTGCTTTAGAAAATTATCATGAACTATTAGGAAAATCTTTTGAAATCTTTTTGGATTTTATCCTTGCTTTTTAAACCATAATACAAGGGTATAATAAACAAAATTTTGTGTATATGTAGATTTGTATGGATTTTCTAAAAGAAGACACTGAAGCTGGGTTCAGCGATAACTGAAAATGGTTTACTGAACAACTGGTATTTTAACTTGTTTACAGTGGTCATTGCTTATGCTGAACACTCTATCAAATTAACAGGGTGTGTACAGGTGCATGGTGTGCCACACGTCAGATAATAAAATGATAGCAGGATTTTCTAAAATAAAATTTTGCGCTACGCATATGAAAATTCTTTAACCAATTTTCATTGAAGAATGATTTTTTAATCCGGTTTCTTATACAGAATTTCATTTTATAAAGAACATAATACCTCGTATGGAATATCCAATACAAAAAAGATTTATAAAAGCATGTGCATATACCTATATAGTAGCCGTTGAAATGCAGTGTGAAATATATTTAAGGTATAAAAATTATTTTAAAGTGTAAAATTTAATATTCAATACTGTTTATCATTGAAAAATACTAAAGAACAGTTGCAAAGGTAAAGAGATACTACTTCAATTTGTTCTTTAATTATAATCTCTTGATCAAAACCAACAATTTGAGAACCCTTTCAAGCTTCCACATCTAATTGGCTATCTTGTAGAAAAGAAAATAAAGAATGTATCTATTTATTTTAATGTATTCTTCATGGGCAAAAAAATAACAGAAACATAATTGCTTTAATTATACATTTAAATCAAAACCATTATACCCTGCTGAATACTAAGCCATATTGGCATCCATGACAATGAAAAAGCGGACAAAGCAGCTAAAAAATCACTACACCTAAACATCTCTGATTTCAAACCATCAATCTGTAAATTTATTAGAAAAAATGACAGGAAATATGGAAACAAACTCCAAAACATCCAACCTACCATTGGCGAATGATATCAGGGATACTGGAAAATAAGAATAGGGGAAGTAATACTAACCAGACTCAGGATATGACTTACGTTGTTGCTGATCACATCTCGCTCATAGTGTGCCTCCAAAGATTCTATAACCTGGATGATAATGTTTGGAGCACATCTTTGTCTACTTGGTGGTCCTTTGCCAATTTGATTAATGTTCGCCAGATGATTTTTCAAACAGCTTCAAATGTGAGCTTGTGTGCTCAAATTGCTCTGTTGTACAATTTGGCCTGCATGTTGTTCTGAGCCGTGGTCTGTCTGAAGATGCCACTTTCTGCTCATACTTCAAGGAGACCGGAGTCTGCAAAGTAATTCCCAATGACACACATGTAGTTCTTGGCAATGTGAAAGTCCCAAGTCATAAGAATATTGTTTTGCATTCATCACTGTTTGCCCACTGTATCTCCTTGGCTTTGCAATACAGCTGTTGGTCTAAAGTGATGACAGTAGATTGACCAGGATTTATAATGCTAGAAATTCTCAAGAATCGCATCATAACTGTCCACAGGACGCTGTCTTCATGAGCTGGTGCATTGAATAGATGCAAATACCCGATAGTGCAGAGATCATGTTTTTCTTGAGTTGTTAGTTGGTTGAACTTATCCATGCAGGAATATCATCACTGTTTGATCCATGGATACGAGAAAGAAACCAAACCATATCTTGAACAGAAGCTTCGTCGCAAACCTGGTCATTTGGAGTAAACATTGTTTCGTTTAATGTGGCTTTTAATTTTGGATCCTCGCGAGAGGGTAGGTGAGTCAAGATTTCAAGCTGATGAAGTTCTGCAGGGACCTTCAAAGGCTTCCAAGAGGAATAACATCCTACTGTTGATGTTGGGGTAGTCCTCTCTGGTACACAACCATCTGGGTAGCATGGAATGTTCCCATGCCATCCAATGTTTCTTCAATAATATTGATATTGTCAGCAGCATATTGACAGAACTTGTTCAGTGACACATTTGAAGGAATAGGTGTATGGTTGCTATCTGCAAAATTATGCAGATTGTGAATTGAAAATGGTATTCCTACATTTGACATGATATTTCCCAGACACTTAATCTATTTACTATCTATTTGGGGGAAATCGATTTGGCCCAGTGGATACACAGTTGGATTTCAAAATCTTAGTACGCGAGTTCTAATCCCAGTCATTCTGTTTGTGTTCATATTCGGACTAATACCCTTGGGAAAGGTATGAATCCCCACATTCACTACAGCTATGGATCGAATAGTGCATATTGAGTTATACAAAAACTAAGTAAGGACAAAAAACGTTTACCTAAAAATGATTGTTCTCGGCATTAAATGAGCTAAAAAGGTTGATATACCGTAAAACCCAAACAATCAAACAAACAAACTATCTATTGGTATGACATTTATCACATATATAAATTTCTGATGCATAGATTAAGTACAAGTTAATAAAATAAAAGATATTAACAAAATCCCTTTTCACTTTGGCGGCCATTTTGTTTTTTTGTGATAAAAACAATAATAAGGCCGAAATCAATGGGCATCCACTTGAAATATGTTTAGTAGCAGTCATATTAACCATCTAACATGGGTGCTTGCTCCTAACATTCCGTACCCCCTACCGTGAATTTTCAAAATTTTGCCACCAGTCTAATACTCATTCTCATCTTCTAAAAAATTAAGAAGTCCTGACATGCATGCCAGGAACTCTTCACATTGAAACATATACTAATCAACTGCTGTGACTTTAATTCAATTCAATCAAAACACTACCAATCTAAAGACCTGAAAAATCAATTCAATAATACCAACCCATAAAACCTTACAATTCTTGAAAGAAATAAGACTATATACAAAAATTTAAACTTTTTCCCCCTAAAAACAAAAAACTTTTTACTGATTAAACATCACTATTGACCATCATATATTTAAATCTTTTTTTCCAAAAGAAAAATCTCCCCTTACAAAACTTGGAACAAGTTAAAAAATGCTTGATTAAAAACACCATCCTCAACAGTAAATGACTGAAAAGGTTGACTTGTCATGAAACAAATCAATCAATTATACATTTATCAAGATTATAATTATTACAAAGTTTTTGTTATACTTTTAATAATTGTTTTATACATAAGAATACTAAATTTGATAAAAAAGAGTCTGCTTCTTGCTTCTAAAATTACAGGAAACTGCTTACAATGTAACACCACTTTGGATACTTTCACTAAATACTCTTAATGGTGCCCTTATTTCAAAAGCATTTATGCTAAATATTACAATGGCCTTGTTCTAATTTAAGCAAGCCACTTGTATATTAAGAGGAGATTCCTACACGTTTTTTTAAATACGCCCATTATTATCACCAATACTAATACTATTTTGATATTTTATTAAAATGTAATTTTAATAAGCCTGAGAAAAATTTATAGCTCAATTAATCATGAGTTAACAAGCATAACAATATTTTTGAATGAGAAACTCAAAATTAGCGGGGAGGTCCACTGGGGACAGTGGATAGGCAGCCAGACTTAAGAATTGTAATACGTGAGTTTGAATCCCAGTTGTTCCTTTTGCGTTCATATTTGGACTAATACCTTTGGGAAAGGTATGAGTCTCCACATTCGCCCAGCTATGGATTAAATGGTGCATATTGTATTATTTAAAAAACTGTGTGAACAAAAAAATGTTTATCAAAAATGATTGTTATTGGCATTAAATGACCTAAAAAGCTGATATGCTGTAAAAAACAAACAAACATCAAAATTATGAAGAATCCTTCTTTCTTAAAATGAAATTTCTTAACAAAAATCTATTTTTTTAAAGTAGATATTTCCCCACTCTAAAATTGATGTTTATTGCTTGTAAATAATCATCTTATTTATCTTTATTAGATTAGATATGTCATGAATTATCAAAATTAAGTCTGAAAATCTGTTGAAAAAATTTTGTTTGGTACTTATATTTTTTTTTTTTTATTATATAGCGAATCTAAAATTTCTGTATAGTCTCTTACATTTTATTAGAATAGAAGTTTATAATTAGTAAACAATTATTCTAATTATGAATTTCCACATCCACTTTCTCTTAATTTCTAGAAAGAAAAAATGTTATGAATTTCCACAAAATAGAAAAATATTATTTCTGAAAAAAATCCTTTCTGTTAATTTCTAGAAAAAAAAATTTTTTTTTTTTTTTAAGGCAAACTCTATTAACAAATTTTAACAAAATGGTTTATTCTTATAAGAATATTTTGAATTAACCAAAAACTTTTTTATATATGAATTTTTTCAAAATTATTAACCATGATATTCTCATGAAATGTTAAATTGTAAATAGGAACATTTCGCTTTTGAATGCCGTTAAACCCCAAATCAATCAATCAATCAATCGTTTTTGAAATTTTCAGAGCCAAGTAACGGGACCATTAAAGCCATAAGTTTTCATAGACTCATTTTTTATTTTTTGTACCGTTTTCTGAACTTTAGATGTATTTTATGACTATCAAGTACATATAGAAATATTGTTATATTATTAACGAGAAAAATATATTTAAAAATTAAAGATAATTGTTACTACTTAAAAGCATTAAAATCATGGAAATTGTTGAATAATCATGATGGCTAAGAATGTTAAATTTTGTTTATCATTTTCTATGCTTTTTTGAATGGTAGACAAAAGATTATGAATGAATAAAGTTTTTATTTAACTGTGTAGGTGTTATTTGCTTTTGAAAAAGTTTATTGAAAACGCCACATGGTAATAATAAACATTTTTTTCGTGTTTTGTTCACAATTTCATATACCTTATGTATGTTCATGAATTTTTGTGAGCTAATGCTTTTTCTAATAATAATAATAATGATTAGTTTTCTATGATGTTCTGGGATTTTTATTGCAAGTATGCACCAAAAAAATTGCCCAATTCTCTTTTTTACATAAAATATATAAAAAGTGATACGAAAAAGAATACATTTTTTTATAAGAAAAATATATTATTGAATATTTAATATTAGATTTATTATGAATGGAAGGGGGTCATCATTAAGAAGATAAATTAATCTTTCAGAATCTTCAAATTATTTGAAATAAGTAAATACCAAAATATTAAACCAGTTTTACGAATGCAACTAGTTGTCTTATTTTCAGATGTTTGTTTAACACTTTTGAAATTACTGAATAATTCTGTCTTATTTTTCAAAATTTCTTACATTCGGTTTAAAATACTAAAAAATTTCAATGTAGCTTGAGATTTTCCTAAGTTTGGTTTTGTTATAAATCTGTTTTTCTGAAAGTTTTATAATTGAAAAATAACCTTTTAAAGCAACTACTTTGGTATTCTTAAAGTAAGTATATTTTCAAAATAAATTAATGAGACAATCTAAGAGTAAAGTATATTAAATACTTAAAATAATTTTAGAAGTGGCCTACTTAAGTACATACATCTTAGGTACTTGTTTATGAATGAATTACAAAACTTATTAGAAAAACTATGTTTCATGGACATGGCATAAACATAAACATGGTTTATAAATAAATGCAAAATGTTTTTAGATTTTTTTGCTTGTGTAAGACATTTAAAATGGCTAACATCTTACTAAATTACTTTCCTTATATTTACTTGTGATGTTTTATGTACATTAATTGTAGAAAAATAAAACAATTCATTGGATGTCTTATTTGCATTATGTTTCTTAAAATAGCTTCTTATAGATAAATATCCAATTGTATTAATTTTCAATTAAATTGTATCATTTTACTTTATCTTTGGAATTTTGTCCCTTTGTATTGACCAGGAAGTAATTCTAAATAAAAAGTTAAATGCTTAGAATTTATTTCCTAGGAACCAAATCTTATTTACTGTGGTCCTTTGGATTAATTTGATGATTTTAATTACTAATAATAGTACAATCTGTTTGGAATCGGTAATTTATTTCTTACTAGTTAGGACTAAACTTTAAAAGTTCTTATTCTTATTACTATATTGAATATTCAAAGTTTGCTGATTTTAAAGTTTGTTTTTTTTAAATAAAATTCCATTTTTGTTTTTAACTGGTTAAACTAAGTTTTTTTTTTAATTTGACTAATTTTCTTAGTAAATCAAAGCAATGTATAATTTCCTAATACTTTTAGAAATTTAAATTAGTATTAAAAGTGTCTTCAATTAGTGGTTATTATTAATAATAATATTGTTATTCTCCTGGTTTTCAGTCAGCACTGAGAATGCTGTCATAAGCAGCACTTAACTTTCTTCCTTGCTTCCTTCCTTCCTGGAACTTTGCCTGCCTACATGCCATGCTGACTCACTCAGTTATGAATGAGCAATGGGTTTCATTCATTTCTTGATTTGCGCGCACACCCACACACACACACACACACACACACACGCATTTAAAGATTGCCA
>JAYKTE010479959.1:0-10123 GCA_036873565.1 Xipholeptos notoides | reverse complement strand
ATGGAGGAGACCCAATAAGCGAGGTAGGAGATGAAACTGGAACATAGCGTTGAACGGGAAGATGGCGCCGGGTTGATGCAAGAGGTTCATGTGTCAGAGCGTAGCGTGAATGGGGGTACAAGTCAGTTCATCATGTCAAGTGCCAGGGGGAAAAGAGCGAGGGAGAGAGAGACAGACAGAGAGAGAATAAAAAAAAACAAAGAAAAATAAAAACTAAATAATTGTATAAAGAAATTTACAAAACAAAAACAAAAACAAGCAAAAAAGAAATTTAAAAAGAAAAAAGAAATAAAAAAAAAAGAAAGAGAATACTAAATCAGCCAATGAAAATTCCTTAGAAATAAAAACTAAAAAAGATAAAATAAAATTTTAAAAAATATTTCTCGGAAAAGTGAAAAGTCGCTCCAAGAACATTAGGATAGGAATGAAGAAGAACACGCGTTAAATCCCAAATAAAAAAATCTCCAAGATTCTTGAATGTTAAAGACAATAGAAATATGCAGCAGAAATAAATAAATACTAGCAGAACCCGTGTAAATTCCACGGTAGTTGATAACCTCAATCCCACATAAGTACGAACCTTCTCATTTTTGGATCTAGAGCCATGTTTTAATAAACTATATCTTTTGAGATAATAAAGGTAAATTTATCTAGCAGTCACGGTGGCTAATCAGAATCCAACCGACATGAAATAATCCAAATAGCAGTGGTTGATTAGAATCCAATTGACATGAAATAATCTGAGGTCGCAGTGGTTGAGGGAGGTAACATTAATATTGGTCCAAGTTGGTAATCCACGGTTATAATAAACGGTCAGAACAATCCAATCGGCTTTGATGAACTGCTTTAGTCTTGACCATTTTGGACCTCTACATATAGGTTGAATTATTCGTCTTCTGCTCTGTGATTGGCTGAAATTGTTTCTACCCTCTTATAAAATAAAATAGCCTTATCTTTACGACTATACCCCAAAGTATTTAGAAAACGGCCTCATTATGACAAAAATATTCCGACAGTCTGCAACCTCAGATCTAGAGCTCTTGCAATATACAATGGAAACAAGTAATCTAAATTCAAAAAACATTACCATTCATTATTAGATCTCTAATATGTAGTTTTGTTCTAGAATAGTGGAAAATACAAAATATATCCCCAAAGTATATTAGAGAATAAACTCTGTTTTTTTTTTTTTTTAAATTAGTGGGTCGAAGATTTATTGTCTACACGACCAAATATACAAAGAGTTACTTTTCATTGCCAATCCTTTCACACAAATGCGCCTCTTTTCTAATGAAATAAAATATAATCAAAAGATTGATTTTATATGAATCATGTCTATATCAGGCTTTTGTTAATTTTCTATTTGGACTTCAAAGATAAGGATTACAAATGCTGATTATTGACAGATTCTTCACCCCACTTAGTCCTCTTTGAAACAGTAATGCATATTTAAATTGATGCTAAAGTCATTGCATTAGCCTTTAAATTGAAAGAAAGAAACATTCAAAAACTATATTTGAATAAATAGAATTAAAGCAATCAGTAAAATGGAGTTTCATTCAGTTTGATCATGAAAAGAAATAACATAAAACATTAGATTATAAATTTTCTTCTTTTGTTAAATTTGTCTATTTTTACAGTGAATAATTCACAGATTCATGAAATATGATTTTTTAAAAATAATAAAAGCCTACAAACAATTTTACTTCTTCAAACTTTGAATATTTTTTGTTTTGTTTTTAATTCTTATATTTTTAGCATAGAAATGATGATGGATTCAATTTTAATTATTCTCTTTCAAGTTTATTTCAATTTTAAAGAGTTCTTGGTTTCTACAATGGGTAAGGCTTTTTTTTTCACTTAAAAAGTATTTTTTTGATTTATGTTGCTTTATAAATCAAGAGCTGAATGTTAATTCTAAAACCATAAAAACTTACCTGAAAAATGGTTCATACTTTCCATGGAAAGTTAAATTTACTGAAGTCAATGATAATTGAAATTAATTCATCAAAAACTAAATTGTATCAGGGGATTGGTTAGTCTTCAGTATATCAATCTTTTTGGTCATTCAATACTAAGATTAGTTATTTTTGATTAATTTTTTTCATAATTAGGCTTTTAGAATTATAGTAGTTAAACAATTTAACCTGTAGCTGTAAAGATAAGAACAATTCTTTACAGAGAGCATTCCAGTGAAAGTGAATATGGCAGGAGATTTAACATGCATATTTTGAGTCCAAAGTCCAAACACTGAAACAATGTTTGACATGAACATATTAATCAAATTAGTAATAGTTTATATGTTTATTCTAACAAGATTTTTTCAATTTTGATGATTCAAATTTGCTTAAGTACAACACTAATTTTTATGGGAGATAATTTAAGTTATTGTTGTGGTGGATTCAACCAGCGTCTACATAAACCAGGACTCTAATGATCCCAAGCAGTGGGCTCAGTTCCACGAGTTACACTACTCACTCGGCTGGACAGTCAAACACTTCTTCCCTTCTTATTTATGTACCCTTTGTAACCTATAGTTGTTTCTAATATATGTTTAATCCTACACCATGTTTTGTCTTTATTGTGGCTATCCAAGCCATTAGTTATATTCCTTTACATTTAGCTAAAATTGAACATCAGTATTTATATAGTGTAGTGCAGGAATCCCAAGCAATATCTTGAAATAAATGAAAATTTAATCACTCATAACTTCTTTCCTATCCTTTGCGCTAACCTGAAATTTACATGTTTTATAAATATGAAGATAAGGTATAATCCACCAAAGTTTTATCTAAATTCAAAAATATTTTGTTAAAAAAATTCCTCAGACTTTTGGCTGCTACTGTATTTTGTGCCCTAACAAAACACATAACTGTTATAGTATTTGCATAAAGGAAAAGACGTCATCTGAGTTTATGAATAGATTAGAGATATGACAATGCATATATAAAATAAAGAGAGAGTAATCAAAATTTTAGACAAAAGAAGACAGATATATTAGTGAATTAGTTTTAGGAGAATTTTTTGGCATAGTTTTGTAAAAGAAAGTCAATTTAGGATAGTATAAGATGGATATTATATAATTGAATGAATTTCAGAAAAGGATTTTATTTGTTTTGCAAAGAGTTGTTGTAATAAGTGAGGCATGTTTCTATTTACAATATATACATATATACCAAATATACAATGTATAAATAAATACCAAATAATATAATATGGTAAGGTAATGTTTTATTTGGCTGGCTACACATTATTACTTAAAGCCCATTTGAAATATTTTAAAATGACCATAGATTCAACTGAATACATTAGAGAAAATGTAGTTACAAAAAAAGCAAAAAAAACTTTGGCTGTGAACATTTATTATGTTGAGTATATTAAAGTACATAGAAATGCAAATTTGACACTTAATATCCATTAAGAGAATAATTTAAAGCAAATAATAATAACAAGGATTTGTCAGTTCAAGTAGATCTTTCAATACAAAGCATTTGCAATGGCAATGAAAATTCTTGACATTGAGAAGTAAAAAAATTCAGATGATATCGATTAATTTATCACTCTAAGTGTTATACCTCATTGGGTATGTTAATCTTAATCTTAATTTTACCCCTACACAAGCTTCATTCTAAAATAAAAATATAAAACCAAAAAAACAATGCAGGATTATAATATTAAAAAATCTACAAACAAGATTGATTGAATCATTTATCTTATAGATACCATAAATCCTCAAACCATTTTATATACCGGACAGGGGCGGACTGAGCATGTTATGGGCCCTCAGGCAGAGAATACAATGGGTTCCTTCCCCCATTTTTTTTACCGATAAATGTCACATGTAGAGGCTGTCACAGGTGATCTGTGCATATTGGCTTAACTATATCCACTAATCAAATACAGCCTTTATACATACATTATTTGCAGTCCAAGTGACCTGAGTCAGTATGTATATATTAGCGTATATAACAAGGACATCCTTGATAATTTTATTGGCAGCCAGTCGGGTGGGCCCCTTAACAGTGCTGGGCCTTTGGACATGGTCCGATTGACGAATGTGTCCAAAAATTCTTTAGATAGTTCAAAACTGAGTTCTATTCCATCTGGTCAATTCTGTGGGCCTTTTCTCTTATTACATCAAGAATAAATATTTGTCTGATCAATTTTCTTCTTATCTAACAATGCAATTTATCCTAGTCTCTCTGCTATAATTATTTAATTTTTCTAATTAATTTCTGACAGAATAAGTAATATTATCAAAATCATTATGAAATTTTTTTATGAATTTTTAAAATTGCCTAGTTTAATAACATCTATAAAAATGTAGACAACAGTCGGCTAATATAATCAATACTAAACTTTTTTCTAATCTAAATATTCTAATCTAAGTAAACTTTGTTCTAATTTCTGAGTTATAAGAATTTTTATTTTTTTGTTTTAGCTGAGATCAGTTTTTTTTTGTAGTTTTGTAGTTAAATATAAAAAACTTTCTTTTTCTTTTTTTGGTTTCTGTCTCATTTTTGTTTAACTCAGTTTATTCTAATTTTACCACTTGTTTAAAACTGTAATTTTGGATTCCTAAAAATAACATTTCAAGGAACAGAATAAAAAAGGAAAATAATTTATTGTTTTTTTTTATAAGAACAGAATGAATAATTAATTATTTCTTGGTTTATACTTTTATTCTCTATTGACAACAAAATAAATCAAAACAGATAGAAGAAAAAAGAAAAATTGTTTATGAGAAGACGCCATTTGTTAATCACCTACATCACTTCACTAATCAGGAAATTTTTCAAAAAGTTATCATCTTTGCCCATTTTTATCAGGTGTCTTTTTCTCAAGAGTTTTCCATAATTATTCCCAACTAAGTTGCTTCATCATATGAACATTATCTTTTCATTTCATGAGCCCTCCACCACAAACCAATTGCCATCACATTTTCTTTCTTTATTTTCTTTCCTTCTTTCCTCTGTTGTTTATTATTAACATCCTTGTGTGAACCTAAGTCAGAAGGAGCCATCCAGTGCTCATTATCCATGTTTACAGTTCTGGCCCTGAGATCTGGTGGATCTATAGTCTGAATCCAAGCCCAAGAATCTTGTAAAAGACAAAAGGAAGAGAAAGAGAATAAAAAGATCTAGATGATGTGTTGATGGTGATGATGAGTAGAATGAGCAGAAAGAGAAGAAGAACAAAGATGAAGGAGAATCAAAACTTGTAAACAAAAAAGAGCTAAAAAATGTAATAAGATAAAGAAAAAAAGAAAAAGTGATAGAAAAAATATTTTAAAAAAGAAGGAAAAAACTTAAGAAAATGAAAAGATTATGAATGAACAAGAAATAAGAAAGAAATAAGAAAGAGAAGGACAGTTATAAGAAAAAGAGAGAAAAAAAGGAAAGATCTGTGAAGGAACAGAAAAATAAGAAATAGTTAATGTAGAAGAAAAGATCAGATTGTTATTAATCTTGTTCAGCTATTTTGTGGTATCCAAAGTAGTACAACTAAGCTTTGTATGGCCACCAGAGGCTGACATGTGGCCAGTTCAGTGTATTGGTTGGCAGAACATTCTTCATCTTGTATGGATCTTGTCTCTCATATATTTGAAACTCTGGACTTGTTTGTCCCCGTTGGGCTTTCACATTCACTTACCACAGCTTTCTCCTATAAAGCCAACAGCCATAGACTTGGTTACATGATCAAATAGAGACAGTTCAATGAGAGCAAAGTAATAAATATTAGGAACAAAAAAGAGAGAACAAAAAGAGAGCCATGTTAAAATCTTTTCCACAACACCCACTCTTGTTTCACCAATAAAACAATGAATCCCTCAAATTAAAACTAAAGCTGTTAGTCAAATTATTTAAAGAAAATATCATTTTACAGCATTCATTGCATTTTAAAAGAAAAAAAAATACAATAAACTTTGTTTGTTTGTTTGTATTTTACAGTATATTAACCATTTTGATTTTTAATTTAATAATATTCAAAAATTGCATTCAGAAATTATTCTTACTTCTAAGACTGATAAACTTATCAAATCTCTGGGTCGAATGTCTTAATATAATTTCCTAGCTTCTTTCCAAACGCTTTCTGTCCTCCTTGACCATCTTCAGGGATTGACATTTTGTCAGTTACATTTCAGTTTTTATCTTGTCTTGATCTGTTTTGTTGTTGTCAGTGAACAATATATATATATATCTTATAATAATGACTGATATGTATTTTATTTTTCTTATTTGTATGTATCATATCACACTCTGATGATTAAATGTGAAAACATGTAGCCCACTTGATCCCATTACGGCATGTATTAAAAAATAAAACTCTTTCAATTCCAATGTATAATAATATTCATATAAAAGATAGTTATATATTTTCTGTAGCAATTGCTCATCTTGTTCACTGCCCCCCCCAAAATACAAATCATGTTGTCTCTTTTTAGCTGAAATTCTAACAATAATATTTTGAGATTGATTGGAATGACTAGAGTAGAGAATGAGTAGTGTAGAGAAAGTATCTAAAAATAAATATCTGTTCAGCAAAATATCAGTTTTCCACAATTAGAATCTGTGAACCCCCCCAAAAATAGATAAAAATCTGGTATTTTAGTCTCTGATCTATTATGAATGTAATATATATAAAGAAGCAAGAGTGATTAAAAAAAGGAAAAAAGTAAACCAAATAAACATTTTTCTAACCCCAAAACAAATGCATTTACTAATATGTATATATATATACACATATATCCATAATTAATAATTATATCAATTTATATATATATACATATATATATAAATGAATATACAAATCTGTAAGTACATATCCACAGAGACATAGACATGTGTACATACACACATACATACACACACACACACATATTTAAACCCACATCATATAAACATCATATATGCATATGAATCTATATAAATCTATCATGCATATATAAATACAAGTTATACAAATATACACATATTTCAAGTGTAGGTGTATTAGTAATTTTGAACTCTATCTATTTGAAAAATCTAATTTATGTCTAAATATGCTAACCTTTGAATTAAGTGTGCAGTATGTTTTCATATAATATTGGAGAAGAAAATTATTTATTCTCAATAATGTTTTTGATGTCCAAAGAAGTATTTTGGTGTATAACTTTGGTTATAAGCAGGGAAGTCAGTTTGGCCCAGTGGATAGGCAGTCGGACTTTGGAATTGTAGTACACAAATTCGAATCTCAGTCATTCTGTTTGCATTCATATTTGGACAATACCCTTGGAAAAGGTATAACTACCCACATTTCCTTCCGCTATGGGTTAAATAACGCATATTGTGTCATTCAAAAAACTAAGTGTTGACAAAAACGATTGTTTTCGGCATTAAATGACCTAAAATGGTTGATATGCCATAAAAATCAAACAAACAAACAAAACATAAGTAAAAGATAAAAAGAAGAAAACTCAATTGCTAAATGCTAAATTAGTTTTGATTGGTAATTCATTTTTTTACTTTCAAAACAACATACGGTCTGAAAATTCAATATCGAAAAACCAATGAACAAAAAGTATATGAATATTTATATTTATTTGTAATACTGGTTATTTTACTTGTACATAGTATCTATAAAGTGAAGTATTGGGAGAAAGTCTATGGGTCAATAGTAAATAATTAAACTGTTAGAATAATAAAAGTTGTTCCTTTGTACCATAAATACCAATTTCTTTTATGAAGTAATGTATATGAAAAGACTTTGCTTTTCAAGTTTTATTACAGTTAGATTATTTCCAGAAAAAGAGTTTTTTCAAAAACTTTTTTGACACTAAGCATGTTAAATTTGGCTGCATATCAAATATTCTTATTTTTTGATCAACTGCCTAGACATTTTTTTAAGTTAATAATTCAACAGTTTAAAGAAGTTAAAGATATTTGTAAAAATTGTCACATCTAGATTTTTGGCTTATTTCCCACACCTAGATGAATAAAAAAAAAAATCAATTATGAATTACAACCATCATACAACCTTTCTTCCAGTGGTGATTCTATAAAAGAATCAGATGAATAGGACACTAAAATATAGCTTATCCCAATGATTTTCACTATTTTTTTCAAACTTGAGTATTTTATTGTAGTTAGAGTGATCTTCAGTAATTTTTCTATTGTACTATACATGCCACTAATTTTTTACATTTAAACTCAAAAAGTTTCAGAGCTACAGGCACAGGAGTGGTACATTGAAATGACTGACCTTTTGTGCTTCAGAACTTATTTTTCTACATAGTCCCCATGATTCTCAATGCAGTTTTGTCAATGATGAATGACAGCCTGTGCATGGGCATCTGGAAAACGCTGTATCGCTCACATCTTTGTCACCATTCTGAAATTGAAAAACTCATCTTTTAACTGTTCTGACATTAACTGCATTGGCTTCATAAACATTCAACAGGCACAACGGTGAGTGTTGATTGATTCTATCTTTTGCATGGAGGAATTCAATGTTACATCTCTGCTTCTGGCATATGTCCATGATAGGGTTTGCTTTCTTTGCATCTTATACTGTCAATATCTGGAACAGACAGATGAAACTCTCATGTTCTGAATGCATTATAACAATGCAATTTTCAATCCCTCTGATAAATTCAGTTGGAATAAATAATAAGAGACATTACTTTTGGATATATGTCCTTATAAAAGAAATATTGAAAACAAAAATAAAGAAATAAAAATACATAATTGTTCCCAGGTTTTATAAAAAACATGTAAAATCCATTTTTATTATAAAAACTTAATAATAGCCAAAATAAAACTAGTTTAATTTCCCCAGACAAAATTCTATATTAAATAATAAAATGACTAAAATAATTTAATCTTAAGAATTTTTAAGGAGACAGTCTTTTCTTGATATCTGTATTCACTTTCGTACCACTACTGTTATATGTGCTCTTGCTAAACTAAGGTTCACCCAGATATTGTGATATGTGTCTAATATTGATAAATATAACCTAAAAATTATCCTCAACATTCTGGCCACAAAAAGATTCGAAGGATCAACACACATATGTCATCCTTTTAGTGATCCTTTGCTTTGTAAAAGCTACACATTACATCAATTTCTTTGCAGTAAAAGATGACCTTTAGGATGATCTCTAGTACATAAGAGTATTGGTAATTATTCATGAGATTTCTGTTCACATCACAATTAAAATGATTGAACCACAGTGGTATGGAAAAATGGACATTTTGTTATTTTCATTGATATTCAAAATAAACATAGTGATGAAAATAAACAACTGGATTATAACTTTATGAAATCAAAAAACTATAAATATCTTTATTTTGAGAGAGAGACTTCTTCAAATAGAAAAGAAAAGAAGGACTTCTTCAAAAAGAGAATTTCCAAAAGAGAGACTTTTTCAAAGACAGACTTTCTTAAAGAGAGACTTATTCAAAGTAAGACTTCCTCAAAGATAGAATTTCTAATGAGAGACTTCTTCAAAGAAAGACTTCCACAAAAAGAGACTTCATCAAAGAGAGACTTCTTTAAAGACTGAGTTTCTCAAAGAGAGACTTTCTAACAGAGAGAATATCTCTAAACAAATGGATTAATTAGTGTTTATTGCACAGATTTTTTTTAGTTATAATTTTCTGATTCTTATTTTTGCAAACACATTTTTTTTGTCTCAGTGCCCTTCCTCTTTTACTGCACTCCTAAAATATTTTCACTCATTATCAGACTTTTTATTGTATTGAGGAGGGAATGTGTATTTTATTTTCATTTTTCCTGTTATTTTTAACATCATGTTATTTTTTTCTTGTTTACACAGTCATCCACAGAAATTGTTAGAATCATTAGTTTTTTAGAAGAACAAGTGTTCAAATGAAAAGAAACCTTCATTCGTTTTTTTATTTCCTTCATACAACAAAAGGACAAAACTATAAGAAGAACCAATCAGATCTAATCAGTTATTGTATTTTCTCTTGAGTAGCAACTCTCAAGTACTTCTTTGGCAAGAAAATAGTTAAAAAACAGAATGACAGAAATCCTACCAATTGCTTTCTCTTTCTCTTTCTCTCTCTCTCTCTCTCTCTCTCTCTCTCTCTCTCTCTCTCTCTCTCTCTCTCTCTCTCTC
>JAYKTE010479848.1:0-10123 GCA_036873565.1 Xipholeptos notoides | reverse complement strand
GACACAACCTGACATAAAACCGCAAAAAAACAATTTCTTGCAATTATTTTATATCAAATCGTAGATTGACTGTACTAGATTTACTCAGATTTTAGGGCTCAAAGTTACTCTTTCGCTATCTAAGGGAGATAATTCAAAGAATTTATAACCCCATTGACATTCATGTTTTTTTTTTTACATTTTTTTAATTTTTATTATTTAATTGTTTTCTTCATTGATTTTCTTCATTGATTATCATTGGAAAAATTTACATATGAGAATTTAGATAGAGCCACATTTAATCATAAATAATATTTTTCTGTACTAAAAAAATTGATTTTTCTATTATAAGAATTAAGATATTATGTGTAGAGTGAACTGTTATAAGGCCTAAATCAATTTAACATCTGTTAAACCTATATTAATTTTAAACATGTTTTAGTTTTATTAGAAACACATTAGTGTAATTTTTATCAGTATTAAAAGCAATGTAATAGCTTACTACTTTTTAAAAAAGTAAATTGAAATTTTACGAAAACTAAATGCTTGACCATTTTTAACCTTAAAATAAACATTAAATAAAAACTTTTGATTTTATTTTTAAGAATTATTTAGTAAGTACACATTTTGAAATAAATTAGTAAGTAGAAATGTTAAGCTACCAGAACAAAAAAAAATCAGCTTAAAACTTTTACTTATCAATCCCTAGTTTTTTTATCATTTTAAAAAGACATAAATAAGATGGATACTCATCATGCATGCCTATAACATTTCCCTAACAAATTCCATCGAGATCATCAGTATTAAAATAAAAACAATTTAGAATTATAAAAAAATGTTATTGTTTTTTAAAGAAATTTTTTAAATAGTAAAAATATTCTTTCTTTAATCTATTACGTTAGATGTCAGCCAAGTTAAATGAAAATTCTAAAAACTTAAACTTAAAGCTTTTATGTTTTTATCTAAAAAATTATAAATACAGTAGACCCTCACCTGTTCAGGGTTCCCTATTCACAGCCCTGCATGTACGAGGATCAATCTCTTAACCCTATTGCACCATATGCTTGTACTGGGTTAGTGTCATAAAAACGAATACTTGGTGAACTGGGTTTTTGTAGGTCATAGAGACTAAAAGTGCTTTTTGAGAGTATCTCTATTTACATATTTTTTATAAATACATAGACTGTATGTTGCATATTTTTTGTCACGGTATTAACAATGTTTTTAATTGCATATTATTAATGAATTGTACTGTATTATTACTAAACTGTGCTGTACTGTATTTATTTAAGTTTGCCTTTAGATTTGTTCCACTTTCTGTCAGTTCTAATACATATGCTGTACGCATGGAAAATGACTTTATGGTACAGTAATTCAGTATGGGTTACTATGCCATGTGGTGATACTCTCCTACTGAACTTCTTTTTGATTAAAATATTGTTGCAGTACTAAATTAAAATGTGTTTACATTATCATTACTACATAAGTGAAATACATAACAGCATGCAAAACATAAAAAAACATAACTACTAATGTATATGCCAGTTAAATAATAATAATGGGTTTTAAAAATAATTTAATAAATTTTACCTTTGAATATTGCATTCTTCTTTTTCATTTCATACTAACAAAACAGACTATTTCAAATAACTTTTCTACTCAGTTATTGAACATCTAGTTTGTAGGCCTGTTTTTTTTAGGGCAGAAAGTATAAGAAAATTATATACAGTTTTAATAACTCAGTCGGTGGAGCATCATAATTTTAAGATTAAAATAATGAAGGCAATCTGACAGTCTAGTGATTGAGTCCTGATAGGACCTACACATTTTAGCCTTTGATCTTCAGAGTGTGACAATAAATAAATGCATGACAGTCTTTATTACATAGTATAGTTTTTCAAAAGGGTAATTTAATAACTTAATAATTTAATTACTTTTCTGGTGCTAGGATACTGCTCTTCATAAAAACAAACTGGATTTTAGCATTCTAAAAAAATAAAAAATATTTTTCATTATTCCTTGTATTGTTTAAAGGTCATCAATTTACAATTGGAAAATTTCCTTATGATAAAAATAAATCAAATTTAATGTTTATAAAAATGTAAAGATATATAGTGACCGGCAAAAGCTAAGTTGCTGTTTTTTTTTTTAAAGCTAATTAAAATCTAATGAAATCCATTATTTCTGAAAGAAAGATAAAACTCTGAATTTTATCATATTAAAAGCAGAATAATATAATACTTTTTCTATAATTTTTAATAGAATTTTAGAGTGTAAAAAATACGTGCATGATTTTTTGCCAAACGTAAACAAAATTTGAATGTTTTTTAAAAAGGTTTTTAAATCAATTAATCTAATTTTTATGTCTAAATAAGATTTAGGATAGATTGCGCTAAGAATATGCAAAACTATTAAAATATAAGTATCTGAAATTCCAATTATTCCATATTTTCATCAAGAACCTGCTGAAGTTTCCCCCCCACATACAAACAGACACCATCTTGAATGTAAAGACTTTGTGGTTTTCGTAAAAACTTAGTTCTATAAATAATCATGTACTGATTGGAACTATTTCTTTAGAAAATCTTTAAACTTGTTTACACTTGAATTGTTTCCCACCATTTGTCAATATCATTTAATATCTTTTGATTTTTATCATTTTTTCCTCACAGATGGTCAAGTATATTAGTAATATCAACATATTCATTAATTCTTCTTTTGGTCTACGTTCATTAAGATTTCTAATTATAAATCTATTTTAGAGGGAGAAAGTTATACAATTTACATAAACTGTATTATTTTGAGTATTCATTCTATTGTCCCCATCATCATTATTATTATTGTATATGCTATATTTGAACTGATATCCCCACAAGATTTATCTAGGTGATTCTTGTCAATTTGGAATCTCAGAATCCTCCATGCAGTAATTAGTAAACTTTATATAACTTTAAAGCAAACCCTTTAGTTAATCCAAAAGGAATAGTAGATTAACTATATGCAGGTGCATGTATTGTGCTATGTTGAGTATTCTTAGCTATTGTGCCTGTTGTCATGGTAAAGTCTGCAAAATTTCAGTTGATTGTCTCTTAAAACTGTATATACTCAACAATACAAAGTATCAAGCATGATCTAAAAGGTTAAAAGAAGGACTAATATAATACTGAAAAATTTAGTTTTATTTATAGTGAAAAAAAATGAAAGCCACAAAGTTATGTAACTGGTTTCACATTTAGCTTGTCAAATCCAGTTGATATTGCAATAAAAAAAACTATGGGTAAAATTAAGGGAATTCTGAAGGAAACTTTATCATTAAATAGAAACAACATTCCAAATGAAGACTTAGTTTTTGAACTTTTGTCATCATCTTTATTATAATCTTGACAGTGTTTTGGTTGATCAACCTTTCCGCCTTTGGGTGATCAACTTGGGAACCTTTTTGTTATAATCAGAAGCTTTCACTGAACTTTGAACTTTATTCTTTATTCAACAAACAAGGGTAGACTGTTTTCATTTTGTTAAGCTAGATAATAAAAGATAGATATGTATATAGAATTTTGCCATTCAAACAGGTTTTATTGAAAAGCACATATTTAAAATCATTCAAGCCTGATATAAAGACACTTATCAGGAAATTGGAAAAAATAAATAAAAAAATAAGTAGACTGTTCTTTTTAATCAAACCTGTTTAAATATATAGATATATACATAGATAGATTTATAATAAGTTAATAGATAATCCTTGCAATATGAGTATAGGTCAAAAAGTCTTAAATGGACTAACACAGTAATTAATATAAGAAAGACTAGAGATAAAACATTGAGTTCGTATCCCCCAAAAAAGCAATATTTGAAAATGCGGGTTTCAATAGTTCAAGACTTAACACTAGTACCTGGTTATGATTAACTGAATGAGAACAGTCTCCCCTTGTTGATTGAATAAACTGTTAAGTTCAGAGTTTGCGAAAGTGCTCAATTACATGAGGGCTTCTAAGTTTGATCACCTGAAGAAGACCCAACAGTTCATTAATGGAAACATTGTGAAGATAACAATAATGAAGTTGAGTATAATAGTTGGAAAATTTATACATAAATTATCAAATCTCATCTCAAGGATTTCGAGAAAAAAAATATTTTTAAGTAATATAGAATCATAAACCAAAAACACACACATATACCCAAATATTTAAATATGCTGATCTTACTAAACTCATGCTACTAATTATTCCAATTGAACTAACACTATTAACTAGAAGATACAACATGCAAAAGAATAATAAATCAACCCTTCCCAAGTAATGTCTTTAGTAATTAAATGACTTAACAAGGATCAATGACACATTAAAACCTATTTAAGTGACCAATATTATTTCTATTTACACTGGGAAAAGTTGTTTGGATTTTACCTTTTCACTAGGAATAATACTAAAACTTTTTGTTTTTTTGTATCTTCTGTTTATTTCTATTTATGTAATGTGATTAAACATTTAATCCTTTAACCAAAATTGTTTATAATTTTTGTTATCTTACCAAATTTAAATTTTAGAAACAAGGTATTTGATGATGTGAAAAGAAATTGTGGCATTTTCTCATTTTTATATCATATTTTTTTCAATTATCATCCAATTAAGAATTTTAATAATCTGAAAATATTTCAAAGCTATATTAAAACTTTTTTTGTATGCTGCAGAATTCCAATCCAGGTTATTCAAGGTCAGCAGCTTATATTGAAAACAACTCCTGGGACTTCCATTGGTTTTGCTCAACAGCAACAGCTCCAGCAGCAACAACAACAACTCCAACAACAACTCCAACAACAGCAGCAGCTACAGTTACAGCAGCAGCAACTACAACTACAGCAGCAGCAACAACAACAACAACAGCAACAACAGCAGCAGCAGCAGCAACAACAACAGACTCAACAACAACAACAGCAGCAGTCTTCAAAAGTCAATCCAATTCAGCATCTTCAAGTCTCTGCTTCTTCACCGGGTGTTAGTCGCTCCCTTACACCTAGTCAAAGCCCTGCTCCAATAAACTCTCCACTTGTCAGTCGATCACTGACTCCTGGTTTAGTCCCAATCAGCCCCTCATTTAGTGGACAACATCCCAACAGTGTCAGTCCTTCCTCTAATGTTGGTGTTGTACAGATTCCAACATCAGTGCAATCACAACCCTCTACGCAGCAACAATTGCAGGCAGCTGCTGCTGCTGCTGCCGCTGGGGGTGTTCCAATCCAAAATCTAGTCCAAGCCCCTAACCAAACACACATCCAGAACTTAATTCCTGGACAGGCAGTTCTCCCCACTCAGGGCCAGAATATAGTGCACACCCAAAATACAGTTATTCAGAATCCAAATGTAGTCAATGTGAATGTTGCCCATGTTCTGTGCAATAACTCAGCGCAACAAGCAAACCAGCAGGGAGGCATGGTGAGTGTCTATCCTAATGTACAAGCTGCCTCTTCATCAAACCCTGTTACGCTGCAAGGTACCATCATAAACACTCCACAAGGAAAAAGTATTATCATCCCCAATGTTGCAGGACTCCAAAATCTCCAGCAGGTTCAAAACCTGCAGTTGCCCCCGTCCCATGTTGGGCAGCAGGTGTCCAGCACAGGCACCCTGCTCCATGCCGCTCAGCCCACAGTGGGTGGAGCTCCAGGCATGGCAATGGGCAATGCTGCGGGTATGGCTGTTGGAGCTGGTGGCACCATGCAGTTATCCAGCCAACAGGCACAAGATAAGACGCAAGCTACTCTTACAGCAGCAGCTGCTGCCCAACCAAATTATAGCTTTGTTAACCTCAATACTCCATCAATAATTTTCCGAGCATTGCCACCAAATTTGATACAGATTCAATCAACTACTAATGGTGGACAATCTTCAACAGTCACTTCACAGGTACAGTCATATCCTCAGATCTCGCAGTCTCAGCTGATCAACTCCTCCACATCACAAGGAAGCATTCCAGTACAGCAGGTGGTCAATACTCTTCAGGGTCAACAGCTGAAGGTGATTGGTCATCCAGGACTGCAGATGACTGGATCACAGCCTGGTACTGTTACTGTCAATATTGGTGGACAGAATTATAACTTGCAGGGTCTGACCTCAGGACCCTTGCAGTTCCAAGGAGGTCGACAAGTTTTATTACAGACTCCACAAACACACACTGTTCCCATTCAAACGAATACAGTAAAGACAACTCTTGCTGGACAGGAAATATCTTCTTTAGCATCGCAAACTCCTCTTACAACTATGCAAGTCATCCAGAATGTCAGCAGTACGACAAACACTGGTAATCAGCGTAGTACCAGCCGAACAAAAACCCCACCAACTAAGTCTGCCAAAAGCTCATCAAAGCAAAATTCTCGGAATCGTTCATCTCCATTGCAGCAACAGCAGCAACAGTTACAACAACAACTACAACAGCAGCAACAACTACAACAGCAGCAGCAGCATCATCAACATCAGCAGCAAGCACAACAAGTTCAAACAATTCATAATATCCAGTTACCGCTACCTCAAGTCTCTGCACTGCATTGTGTCGGCAGTAGCCCAGGCCTCAGTACTGCTCACTCAACTACTGTGACTACAACAGTTTCCCAGTCTCTTGTACAGTTGCCTTCTCAGGTTAGTGTTGCTAACAGCCTGGTTGGTGTTCAAGTCTCATCTAGTACTGTTCAAACAAAACCCATCAGTAGTAGTGGGGTTGTCCAAACATCAGGCTCACAAGTTGGAGCCAATCAAGCCCAGTCTCAGGCCCAGTCCCAAGCTGCTGTTCTTAACCCCCATATGCAGACAATACAAATTACCCACGATCCTAGCCTTTTAACCCGAGTACAGAATGAAATAAAGGCATTAGTGTCAATAAAGAATCCAAACCGAACACAGAAAGCCCATTTAGATCAGTTAGCAATGTTCCAAAAGAAGCTGTTATCCCAAGGACAACAGCAATTTGTGACTAGTGGTCAAGTGGGTCAACCACAAATAGCACAGCCTCCTGTAGCTCAAGCTACACTCACACAACAGGCAGTAATACAGCAAACCCCGACTTCATCGGTGCCAACAGCAGGTAATACCTCTAAACTAAACCAATATCAGCCACAATCAGCCACTGTAGTTGGCCAGATTCCTTTTGCCCAGGTCAGTAAGACAGTGGCTAATGTGATCTCCAATTCGCTTGCTAATCAGTCAGCAGGTGGTCAAGCTGCAGCATCACAAACTGTACCAATGTTAACGAATCAGCCCACCACCATTGTCCAGTCAGCCCAGGGTGGGGGCAGCATACAAGTCTTGACTACTAATAAACAACATGTTGTCGGAATGATTTCTGGCACAACAACTTTAATACCAGTGGTCCCCAGTACATCTACATCTGCCACAGGATCTTTTGTACCAGCTTCAAATATGCATAGTATTGCAGCTGGAAAATTACCTATACCAGCAACGCCTACTACCGTACCCACACCTGTAAAGGTAAGATATTTCTTCTTTTTTTTTTAAAGATTTGATATAGAAGCTATCCCAGAATTAAATTTTCAATGAAGTTGAACAATTTTAAATGACTCACATAATTTTATAAATCTTTCATTAGAGTAGACTTTGATGATGATATTTAGATAATTCAAGCTACTATTCTCATCTTGATTATATTCACAATGTTTGGCATTTCACACCCCCAATATCTGCAACAAAGAGATGAAACTTTCAGGTCATGAATGCAGAAGTTCACTCATCATAGCAATTCAAAACACTGATCCATTCATGCATAATAAACAAATTAAGAAGTATTACTTTTGGAACAGCCCTTATAAAAGGTTTATTGAGTTCAACAAGTAAAACCTAAAGAAGGTTAAAAATTACTATGGCTGAATTTTTTTAAATATATCAATCAGGATAGTAGTAGTCCAAAAATTTAGATAACAATTGATCCCCAGTTCACAAGTTCTGAAATGAAAATACAACCATTTTCTCTGACCGCAGATTACTATGAACTACTTAACTCTTTCTTTCCTGGTGTTATAAGATAATGGAAATATTATGGATATTTGATTTCTTTGTAATGAAGCAAAACTTTTTAAAAGATGCAAACTATTTCAAAATAAAAGCACCATTCTTAAAAATGTTTTCCTCATTAATAAGGAATTATAATTTTACAATGATTATGGAATAATGAATCTAATTTCAAATGAATGTTACAAAATTCTGAATTTTTACTGAATCACTAACAAGATCTTTTTTTAAAAAATTGAACAATAAAATGCAATATATATGTTTTTCTGTAATTAAAATTTCATTCAAAATATATATTTAACCTAATTTTCACACATTTGATAAATCATTCCGAGACTTTTACTAATTAGTCAGATTTCAATTTAGCATTAATTATACATTGCTCAGCATGGAACTTTTTTCCTCTTTAATCAATGAGAAATATATATTATAATAAAATTCATCTTATATTATTGTTAATGTATTGAAATAAAAAAAAGTCAATATGCAGAATCTTATTGAAACAGATTTAATATCTTTTATATACATGAATATACTAAAACAAGTATTAAATAAATATAAACTACTGACAGTATTAAAAATCCTCTCATCATATAAATCTTTTAAAGTAAGGTTGGATAGATTAGGAAGGATTCATGAAATGTGTGGAATAGTCAACAGGTTTCCAGTTACAATATATTCAGCATAAAAGGTACTGTTACTGTGAAAAATAATAATAATTGATATTATTATTAATACAATAGCGATACTAAAATAAATCTTGAAGCAATATTTGATCTGATTATTAATAAGATGTTAAATTGAAAAATAATTTCTCACTTTGGGAAAAATGTGAATAAAATATAAAATGTGGACTTTTCCACCATTTAATGGGGAGATACTTTTGAACAAGGTTTAATTTCTGTTTGCTTCTAAATAGATTATTTTATTATAAAATAATGAAGCCATTTACTTTTTATTTTTGAAAAAATTACTAGATTATAATTAGTTGATGTATCAAACCATAATTAATTAAGGAAATGGGTTTTTGGATTGCAGTTTATGAATTTGTGACCTCAACCCACAACCTAATAAGAAAGTTAAAGACATTTCAGGTATGTGGGGGTTAATCTAAAAAAATATGAGTAAGTCCCATTTTCTGTGCATTTTCCCACATGCATGCTAATGTCAAAATACCTGAATAATATTAAATCAATAATCAATTTACAATGTGATTTATAAAATAATTTTTAGTTATATGAGCCATTGGAAAACTTATTTACATATTTTTCAAATTGATAATTATGTTCAATTGTATGTATTCTTATATTGAAAAAGTTTGTGAAGCCATACTAGCAAATATTTCAGTTACAATTAAATTGAAATAGTCAGAAAAACAGGAAAAGTATACATGCACTAAAAAAAGGCAAATAAAAGCAGAAGGTAAATTCTTTAGTGATGTCGTTGAAATTTTCTGTAAAAAAATCAAAGCTAATTTTTGCTATTTTTATTGAAGCCTATTACAGAAATAGTCTTGAAATAGCCTTGCAAATTAAATTCCTTTAATCTGTTCTTAACTGTGGAAAGAGAGCACTTTTTAACAAGATTACCCTGTCATTGGATTTGGGGAGCTGTTTCAAATCTGTTTCTGATGCTGTGGATCTAGATAGCACATTGTCTTCCCTATAACAAATAACTCTATGATTACCAGATTTAGTGGCATTACGAACACTGTCGGTTATTGGCGCTTTTGCATGGTCATTCATACCGTTTTCTCATCACATTTCAATCTGCAGCTGATTTCTTGATTGGACAAAACAAAAAGGTGGAGATTAATGTACTCCTGACGATCACTAAGAGAAAGTCCAAGGCATATAGACTAAATGTTATGTTGTATAACCTGGAACAACTATTAAATGCTAAATTGTATAACCTGTAACAACAACAATTAGGATTAGAGATGCTTTGTTGCCTAAAAGATGGACATTTTAAGCTGGTTTTAAGTTCATTTGTTGCTGCAGACTTTCTTTATGCCTTCTCAATTTGAAATTAATTTTTTAAATTGACGTGAACACTAAGATACTTCAACTAAAATTCAAATATGAACAGGTAAAATTATAGAGGAATAAAAGGACAATCAAATGAGGTAT
>JAYKTE010479737.1:0-10123 GCA_036873565.1 Xipholeptos notoides | reverse complement strand
CCAAATATTAGTTATTAAATTTGTGTCCATTAATTTTTGGTTTTGTTCAATAAATTGTATGTTTATCAAAATAAACAGTTTCTATATGTGTCTATTCTTTTCTGTCATGTCTGTGTATATATATTTTTTTGTTTTTTTACATACAACATGCAAAGCAAATGCTCTGACTGGCTCACAACACACTTATGCATTCATAATCACAATTTTCATTGTTTTACTCTTAACGGCAGTCGTGCACGGACTTCTTTCTAAAAAGCTGGGGTTTTTTATTAACGGTTTTCAATACTTATTGGGGGTATTCCGGAACAACACCGATTTAAGAATACTCTAAAACGCACATACCACAACTGTGTGAATTTTCAGAAAAGTCTGCCCAGCCATTTCAGAGTCAATAGAGAACTAACTCACCGAAACATACGCATACAAAGTTCCATTTATATATAAATCTATACATTTATGCCACTCCTACCCAGGTTTCAGCACATTAAATATGTTTCCTCAGGCATAAAATAGAAATTTCAAATCTATGCTTTTGTTCGAATAGAAATGGCTGGGAAAAATAGGTAATATATTTGGTTATATTATGTGGTTCAGTGGAGTGGAATGTTGTAATGCATAGAAGGTTATTTTCTTTGTAATGCATTATATATATGGACAGATGTGTTGGGGTGTGTATGGACACATGTGTTGGGGTGTGTATGGACACATGTGTTGGGATGTGTATGGACGCATGTGTTAGGGCGTGTATGTATGTGTGTAAGTTAGTGACTGTGTTGTTTTGTACTATCATTATTTTGTTTACGGTATAGACATAAAGCATTGGTCAGTGCAGACACATCCAAAGCGCATCACAATCAGAACATGAGAGAATGGGAGGGAGGGTTATGGAAGTTATATGTATTTGACCAAACAAAGACATTTATCAAAAATTGGTTATTTTTGACATGAAATAATACCCAGCCCCCACCAAAAGAAAAAAGGCCATCCACCGATAAAATAAGAAAACTAACCAACTAAAAAAAATGACCAACTAAAAAAAAATGACCAACTTCTTTTTTGATTTGAAGGCATAACTCAGTCGATCCAGACAGTGACACGAACGAGGACAGGTTATGTAGAGTAACCTTAGTAGCTTTGATTGAGCATATGGTCAGTGCTTTCACCTTGTTCGATACTTTTATTGATGTTCGATTCACAAAATGTGCTTCTGTGCAAAATGTATCATCAACTAATGATGTAGCGAAGGTGACTTAGATCAAAAGAGCTACGAGAGGAGGACATGGGACCTTTTCCTTTGTTGTAGGGAAAAACCAGTGAAAAATTACTGATTAGATTATCATTCACTCCACACCCAGAAGTGGGGAAGCCGATTTGGCCAAGTGGATAAGTAGTCGGACTTCGAAATCATTGTACGCAAGTTCAAATCCCAGTCGTTCCGTTCATGCTCAAATTCGGACTAATACCCTTTGGAAAGGTGGGGAAGTTGATTTGGCCAAGTGGATAGACAGTCGGACTTTGGAATTGTACACGAGTTCAAATCCCAGTCATTCCGTTTGCACCCAAATTCGGAATAATACCCTTGGGAAAGGTAGGGAAGCCGATTTGGCCCAGTGGATAGACAGACAAACTTCAAAATCTTAGTATGTGAGTTCGAATCCCAGTCGTTCCGTTTGCGCTCATTTATCAAAAGTGATTGTTCTCGGCATTAAATGACCTAAAGAATGGTTGATATGCCGTAAAACAAAAGAAATAAACAAACATCAGTTCTTTACTCAACCACTGTATCTTATTTAAGAATATGGGGATCTGGAATTTAAAATTCAATTTTTGAAATCCTTGAGAAAGGTATGATAAATTCTAAAAGTATCATTTGGATTATTTTCCTCATCCATATTATTTTCTTTCTCACACTTGAGGAAGATAACCGAAGGGTGATTCAGTTGAAATGTTGTGAGAAAGAAAAGGATATGGAGGAGGAAAATAGTCTAAATAATACTTTTAGAATTTATTCAATTTACTCCCAGTTATTGTGAATATGATTGTTATAAAAGAATACATATTGTAGAATCATTCCTCTAACTCCAGAGAGTTCGAAGACCCTGACTGAGCGAGACAGACTCTCATGTACCCTTTGTAAATAAACCTTCGTATTTACCCAAGATTAATTGTCCAGACTATATTATTATAATATTAAGTTATATCAATTATATACATTTGTGTCATTCTATCTTAGCTCTGCATTATAATTATTGTGGCCCTGAACAGGTCACTAAAAAAAGACATGGATATTTAGTAGGTCGTATTATACTAACAGAATCAAAAATACAGAGAGAAAACTGACTCATTGTAGTAAGGCCAGCATGGCTGCCCACGGATGTCAACTCCTGAAAGTAGCAACTCTCAATATATTATACAGGGTGGGGCAGAGAAACCTCCTTATTTGGAATAACAAATAAACCAAAAATAAAGGCTTATCTACATTGAATTCTTTAAAAAAAAACATTAATTACTACATTTAAATTTGATGTTTGGCCAGTTTTAAAGATGCAGACATTAGTCAGATAGAGTCCATTCTACTCAATACACTGGGTTATATTAGGGTGCTAAATCCAAATAAGCAAGTTACTCTGTGCCACCCAGTACATATTTTGGAAGAGCCCATTGTCTGTGCATGAGGGAGTTCCTATGACAATAGCAATTTTCAATGCACCAACCTTAAATCTTTGCGGAGAATGTGCAAAATCTGAAGAATGTTTTTATTAACTATTTCCGCCTGCAGACCGTCTTGAGTTAAATAGAGTTAACACAAAATGTTAAAAGAATGGCGTTTTGTATGGGTTTCTTTCTGAAAACCCTACTCGACTATTTTAGGGTTTTGTCTTTTTTATATGTTTGAGTAATATTGGTCGTTTTTTTTCTTTAACAGTTCCCTCCCCCGGGCTCTTTGTTTAATGGCCTACTGTTTTGTCTCATTAGTAAAATCCCAAATTAAAATTAACCTAACTGGCTCATTGTTTTTTTTTTGGTTTTGTGTTTTACGGCATATCAACAATTTTAGGTCATTTGATGCCGAGAACAATGGCTCATTGTAGATTGACATTGAAACTTTCTTTAACGAATTATCTATTTTATCTTAAAAGTATTTTTAACCATAAAACTGTACATAGTAAAATTATACATAAACTTTTTGCTCATCATCATCACCGGGGTTATTTTAAGTTGGTATTATGTCCATAGAGTAAATGTGGTATTTTGGTGTATAGCCTGTATGTCTGAAGAATACATCTACTTTTATGAGATGCAAATAGGTGAATCAGTCATGAATGAGTTGAGCTAAGGATAAGAACTAGCCGATGACCAACCAAAGTTTTAACCCCCACTCCAATAATACTCTCTGGCCTTGTGCCTAATTTGTATTTCATACAAATAAATGGCAACTTGAATTTTTTGCCGAAAAATAACATTTCTAATTTAGTCTTTCATTGGAGGATATATCTACTTGGTCTAGCACCAACCCAAGTTAGGCACAAGGGCAGCTTTACGTGACCATTATATCCCTCGGCCTTTGAAATCAGTGTTGCCTTTCACCTAGATGATATATCTACTTGGTGGAGCACCGACCCAAGTTAGGCACAAGGCCATTTTTATGTGCTCATTATTTCCCTGAACTTTTGTAATCAGTATTGATCTTCCCCTAGATGATATATCTACTTGGTCAAACACCAGCCCAAGTCAGGCACAAGGACAGTTTTATGTGACCATTATATCCCTAGGCTTTTGTAATCAGTGTTGCCTTTCACCTAAATGATATATCTACTTGGTCAAGCACAAACCCAAGTTAGGCACAAAGCCAGTATTAGGAATTGTGATACACAAGTTTGAATCCTAGTCATTCTGTTTACGTTCATATTTGGATTAATAATCTTGGGAGAGGTATGAATCCCCACATTCCCTCCAGCTATGGATTAAATAGAGCACATTGTGTTATTCAAAAAAACTGTGTGAACAAAAACACGTTCCTCAAAAATGATTGTTCTCAGAATTAAATGACCTATAAAGGTTGACATGCCATGAAAACTAAACAAAGAAACAAATATATATATTCATACATACATCATAACATCCCAACCCTTCAGTTGCTATTCTCTGCGTTGTCTTGCCTGATTTGAAATTGTCAAATTTTGTCAAAATCTGACGCACGAACCTCCTCCCCCCCACCCCGAAAGCAAGGCTGACCTTTGACCTTACAAAAGAAAAAAAAAGAAAAAAAAGGTAGTTTGACAGCTTATAAGTAAATAAAAGCCTTGTCATTCATTTCAGTGATAGAATTCTTCGAAAATGGTTTCTCATTGTTTCCTACCTATCTAAATTCCATGAGATTTGTGAAAGCAACAGGGGAAGTCGATTTGGCCAAGTGGATAGGCAGTCAGACTTTGAAATGGTGGTATGTGAGTTTGAATCATATTCGTTTTGTTTGTGTTCATATTGGGACTAAAACCCTTGTGAACCCTTGGGAAAGGTGGGGTAATTGATTTGGCCAAGTGGATAGGCAGTCTGACTTAGGAATGGTGGTATGTGAGTTTGAATCCCAGTCGTTTTGTTTGTGTTCATATTCGGACTAATATCCTTGGGAAAGGTGGGGTAGTTCATTTGGCCAAGTGGATAGGCAGTCAGACTTCGAAATGGAGGTACACGAGTTCGAATCCCAGTTGTTCTGTTTGCATTCTTATTCGGACTAATATCCTTTGGAAACGGTATGAATCCCCACATTCTCTCCAGCTATGGGTTAAATAGTGCATATTGTGTTATTCAAAAAAACCAAGTGTGGACAAAAACTAACGTTTACCATAAATGATTGTTCTCGGCATTAAATGACCTAAAAATGATTGATATCGGTTAAATAGTGCATATTGTGTTATTCCAAAGACTAAGTGTGGACAAAAACTTACGTTTACCAAAAATGATTGAATATTCTTGTCACATCCTTAATTATTAGGGCTGTGGCAAGAATATTCTTTAATAAAAGCATATTTTCACAGTCCTACTAATAACTAGAGAATTAAAAGAAATGATAAAATCATAAAATAGTCAAGTAACAACTAGAATATTCTTTAATAAAAGCATATTGTCACAGCCCTATTAAATTTAAATTTGTCCTCTAAAATTTAGTTTTTGAAATTCCAATCTTTAGCAATGTTAATGATTAAATTTAAATTTCTTTTCTGAAATTTAGTTTTTAAAGTTCCATTTATTCCATTTTTTAGAAATTATTAATTATCACGTTTAGATTTCTTCTCTAAAATTAATTTTCAAAGTTTCATTCATTAACCATTTTTAATACAATTATTAAATTTAGATAAACATAAATACTTTTCATTGTAATAATTCTGCCGAGTCATCATCATCTATTTTCTGCAGGTGTAAGCCTTCTGGAATATTCTTTTGACGCCATGTTTTTCTTCAACATGACTAAAATAGCAAAAGCTGGGAAAATTGAATAAAATAATGTTGAGCATAAAACGTTTTTTTTTAGAAATTTTGACAGACAGTTTTCTTGTAAAACGGAAAGAAATAACAGTTGCTAATAAGTAGAAGTAAATAGCAGAAATTATGGTTTGAAAGAAAATAAATTCTTTTATTAGATTGTTTCAAAACAAAAATGAATGTCCAAATTTAATTCCTTCTTTATATAATCTATTTTAATGTATGTCTAATGTTAGAACATCAATTTGTTTTCATACTTATGTAGGAATTCATTGAGATGAGGCTTCATAATTTAGTAATGATTTTTATTTTATTTATTTAGAAATTCATTGAGATGAGGCTTCATAATTTAGTAATGATTTTTATTATATCTATTTAGGAATTCACTAAGATGAGGCTTCATAATTTAGTAATGATTTTTATTGTAATTATATTTATTTAGGAATTCATTGAGATGAGGCTTCATAATTTAGTAATGATTTTTATTGTAATTATATTTATTTAGGAATTCATTGAGATGAAGCTTTATAATTTAGTAATGATTTATATTGTAATTATATTTAGTTAGGAATTCATTGAGATTAGGCTTCATAATTTAGTAATGATTTTTATTGTAATTATATTTATTTTGGAATTCATTGAGATGAGGCTTCCTAATTTAGTAATGGTCTTTATTAGCCTGTCTGAAGGACACATGGTACTTTTATGAGATGCAAATGGGTAAATGGATCATGAATAAGTCTAGTTACGGATAAGGATTAGAGATGACCAACCTAAGTTCTAACCCCCACCCCAATAAAATTCTATGGCCTTGTGCCTAATTTGCTTGTATATTTTGCAAATAAATATTCCTAAGTGATGTCTGGGTTTTAATAAAGAATTTTAAAATGGTAAATTAATCCAGTAATGATCTTTATAAGCGGACTGTTGTCCTCATCTTTTTATAGGTGTTATTACACTACGTTTGAGCCAACTCTTCCTCTGGCCTTCGTCAGGTGGTGTTCTCTCTCTTCCTCTCTCTCTTTCTCTAATCCTTGATAGAAGACTTCAGTATGTGTTGGGGATGCAAGTTGCATTTTGTGGATAGTGTGGGCTGCAAGGTTGCTAAGCACGACACTGATTATATATAATTATACACACAGGGTGGCCATATAAATAGTCCTTGAGTTCAAATGTTCAAAAAATGATATAGAGCCCATGAGTGTCTATACCCTAAAACCATATGACACATGAAACTTTGTGGACAAGAAAGAACATTTATCAAAAAATGATTGTTCTCAGCATTAAATGACCTAAAAACGTTGATATGGATTAAATAGTGCATTGTGTTATTAAAAAAAATACATGTGGACAAATAACTAATGTTTGCCAAAAATGATTGTTATTGGCAATAAATAACATAAAAAGGTTGATATAGTGCATATTGTGTTATTTAAACAACTGAGTGTGGACAAAACAGAATGTTTATAAAAAATGATTGTTCTCGCCATTAAATGACTTTAAAAAGTTTGATATGGATTAAATAGTGCATACTGTGTTATTCAAAAAACTACCTGTGGACAAAAAAGAATGTTTATCAAAAAATGATTGTTATCTGCATTAAAATAACCTGTAGAAGATTAATATGCCATAAAACACAAACAAACAAAAAAAACTTACCAGCATGTGTTCGGCCAACCATCCTTCCCGTTGGGCCATGATAGAACCTAATCGTAAGGCGAAACACTTTTTGCCCAAAAGTGAATTCCCTCCATATCCACTTCCGAAGGAACTGATTTCGTTCCGATCTGGGATGTGAGCGATCAGAGTCAGTTTTGGATTACACGGCCAATGAGAGGGATTGCTGCCTGGGAAAAGAGAAAAACAGACGATAAGAGAAAAATTAAAAAATACACAACAACTATAACTTATTAACTATTCATTATTATCATTATTATTATATCATTATATTATATTGTAGAATGGTGAGGCGACTGACACGCTTTTATGAATGACGAAATATGGTCTGATACTTTGCAGTAAATGTGTTGTGTGTCAACCCAACATTATATAAACAAATAAGGAATGTATGTCAGTAGAGTAGACATTCCTTTCGTAGATTCGACAAAAGCTCTCACCTCCGTGTTTGACAAGTGAAATCGACAACCAAAACAAAAACAATTTTGGTGACGCCGAAGTTAAAAAGAAAATAAACAAAATCTTTTCCCTCCCGCTAACTGGCGTTTGATCTAAATTTCTTTAATTAATTGTTCATAATTAATCTTTGGTAACATTACAATATTATCATATAATATTATGGATGTGGAAATACCCAGATAAGTGTCTGGGGGTGGGTAGATGCACCCTTAGTCTTTGGTAAGACAGGCATCTAGGAGAAGGAAAACTTTGAAGTAAAACCTGAGGTCTGTTGTTCATGCAGTCTGTGGCAATCATTTGCACCAACTGTGTGTTATCAGCAGTTCCAAGAAGTGTGGATGGTGCTACACAAGCCTTCACCTCTATAAACAAATCTCTATGGAGGCCATCTGACGACCATACATGGTTTGATGACACTTTCCCTCATCTCTCAAGATGGACAGATACCATCAAATTATGGATGAGGAGAATAGTCCGATTAATACTTTTAGAATTCATCATACTTCATATCAAAATGAGAAAGAAAATAATATGGAGGAGGAAAATAGTCCGATTAATACTTTTAGAATTTATCGTAACTCATCTCAAAATGAGAAAGAAAATAATATGGATGAGGAAAATAGTCCGATTAATACTTTTAGAATTTATTGTACCTCATCTAAAAGAGAGAAAGAAAATAATATGGATGAGGAAAATAGTCTGATTAATACTTTTAGAATTTATCGTACCTCACCTGAAGGATTTCGAAAAATCAAATCAAAAATCGTCTCGAATGTTCTTAAAAAATGTTTTACCTGGAAGAGGTTGTCCAACTGAATGAAGACATTTTACAAAAGAATTTGTCCCCAAAGCGTCCAAAGCTTTCTGTCCCATTCGTGTCATGATCCGCATACTCGCAACCACATAGGCTGAATCGGTCAGTTGAATGCCGATTTTGGATAGGGGTCCACCAATGGCACCCATACTGAATGCAATCACATACATAGTCCGGCCTGTTGGGATTGGAAAAAATAGATAAATAAAAAGGACATTTTTTAATTTCATTTATTCTATATACAGGGTGGCCACAAATATACAGGGTGGCCATAAAAACACTCCTTGATTTCAAATGTTAATGAAATGATTTAGAGCCTATGAATGCCTATACCCTAAAGCCCACAAATATACAGGGTAGTCATAAAAACACTCCTTGATTTTAAATGTTCATAAAATGATTTATTAAGTTCATAATCAAACAAGTATGGTGTCTATAGTTGCAAAAACTAATCAATTTATGTTTATTTTTATCATACTTTTCAGTTTGACATTTCCACATGACATGCTACAGGTTGGCCATAAAAACACTCCTTGATTTCAAATGTTCATAAAAGTATAGTGTATATAGTTGCACAAACTATTCAGTTTTATATATATACTTATATGACAAAAGACTTGTTAGGTTATGAACTTAATAAATCATATGAATATTTCAAGCCAAGGAGTCTTTTTAGGGCCACCCTATATATATATATATATATATTTCAGTTTTTGATATGAACATTAAATCCATCTTCACTACAACAAAATAAACAAATCAGATATATATATATATAAATATGTATATTTTGGCAGCAAATCATTTTTTAAACATGTTTCATTAAACATTAACAACGTGTACTGTAGTTGTTCTTTAAAACAAATCCTTTCAATTTTTCGAAAGATATTAAAAGAAATATCCAAAAAATTGAAAGGATTTGTTTTAAAGAACGACAGTACACATCATTAATGTTTAATATATTAATGTATATATATATGATAAAAGACTTTTACCGTTGAAAATATCATTTCGTGTTATTTACACAGGTTCCGCTAGTTAATATTATTAAAGTTTTTGTTTGACAATTGATTTTGAATGAAGAAGAAAGAAAGAAACAAAGAATGAGAAGAGACGTACCCCTCATACAACCAGGAAACCTCATGTTCAGTTCCGTGTCCATATCTTCCTTGTCCATCCAATATCCCAGCTGACCTTTGACCCCAGTTTTGGGAATAGGAATCGTGTCTCTTTGATCCTCAGTGGCAATCACTGTTCGTCGTTCGACCCGGGCAACATCGGCTGGGTCTGTGCGGGCCAACCAACTGGAAAGGAGGAGAGAGAGAGAGAGAGAGAGAGAGATGTAACATAGCCTATCACTATATCTAATGAAGATATGCTATGAAAAATAGAAATTTAGTTTTAGTTAAAGTTAATAAGATTTTGAGGTTCCCATAGGCTAATTGCACGTGTCTGACCTAGGCCACCAAAAAGATATGTGTTGTTTTGCCATAACATCTGGATGAGGACAATAGTGCATATGTGTCATTAAGTTTATATGTAGTTAAGTTTGTCATTAAGTTTATATGTAGTTAACTTTTCCCTGCAGCTGCTGTGGCCGAGCCTGCTTGTCTCGTATCGGGCTCGTCAGCCACAGGCGTGCTTGTGACCGACGTGGACAACCCCCTTCATAGAATCTTCGTTCGCGAA
>JAYKTE010479626.1:0-10124 GCA_036873565.1 Xipholeptos notoides | reverse complement strand
GAAGGGAATTAAGGAAACAATGTCTTTTTGCATGGGTAGTAGTAAGTGACCTGAGGTCACTTAGGTTCATTCCTACAGATCCATTTAAAGTCCAAACACACTATTAGAGATCTACTGTATAGGAGAAAAAGTTATATGAATAAGGAAATAATAAAAATCATTTTTTTAAAAGTCAAGTAAGGAAAATAATTGTCTTTAGGAATTCTTTACTGTCAGCAAAAGAAAAAAAAACAAAAAATATTTTTAAATTTTTTAATTAATATCAAACTTAAAAATATGTCTATTATTTTAACATCAATAAACATATGCTAACTTAATTTTAGCTCCCATCCTTTAGTTTGGAATACACAACTAATTTGGACTATGGTTTTTCAGAAACTACTTCAAAATCCAAACCACTTCAGTTTTACTGTATATTCTTAATTAAAATCAAGCAATGAGCTTCATGAGCATCATTTGTGACAGCATGAGTACTCTAGTTAATGATATAAGGACCTACCCATTTCACTCAGTATGAACTCTACTAATCTCTATATTAATCATGAATCTAACATGCTCAGGAAGAGATGTTGTATCATAACATGAGATTACAGACTATCTAACCTTTTAGTAGGAATTACCGACAATTTTACCTTGTATTCATTTTCCTGTTCAAATATAATCTACCTGCAGACGAAAAGCCGGATTTTGAAATGACAAGTGATTTGGAAGAAAAACCACCTGAAGAGAAAGATGAAGAAAAAACTCAAGAAGATGCTGAAAACAACGAGGTGCGTTCGTTCACTTTATCATTCTTTAACATTAGTTAAATTTAAATGAGTATTTCGATGCAGAATAATTTGTCTTAATATAATGAGATTGGAATATTAATACCAGCTGCACCTGTGAAACAATTTATTTATGGGAAGTCAACTTGGGCCAGTGGATAGGCAGTCGGACTTTGGAATTGTAGTATGATAGTTTGAATCCCAGTCATTCCGTTTGCATACATATTTGGACTAATACCTCTCCCAAAGGTATGAATTCCCACATTTCCTCCATCTATAGGTTAGATAGTGCATATTATATTATTCAAAAACTAAGTGTGGACAAAAAAATGATGTTTACCAGAAATTATTGTTTTTAGCATTAAATGACCTAAAATGGTTGGTATGCCGTAAAGGATAAACAAACAAATGATTCATTCATGTGTAAAAGTGGCTCTAATTTATTTGTATCCTTGATATTTAAATTGGTTTGTCTAAATAACTTAAAATCAATATCTAAGTATTGGATTTTTTTTTTCTAATTTCTGTAGAAAAATTGATATTGAAACAATTTAAAAGAACTGTATTTTCAATTAAAAATCAAACAAAAATAAACTTTTATTTAACCATAAGTGACAACAAGCTTTAAGAGACAATCTTAGAACAGTTGGTTGTTTGGCAGTTGGAATATTCCATTTTCACTCTGAGGGGTCAAAAGGGCATTAGGTTTACTTAAAAATACACTTTTATTTCATTTTAAACAATACCAAGTCTAAGGAGACAATCTTGGAACATTTAGTTCTTGGAAATCAGAATATGCCATTTTAATTTATAGGATTCCAAGGGTGTTATGCCTGTAATAACTAACAATGTGTCAAGGAGAATTATTATCTAGATTATTTAGATTATTTGAATTTTCTTCTGATCTTCATCATATAACACATGATTTTTTTGTATTTCTAAACTTCTGGGATAAAGCTTGACAATCAATATCATTTCGACTTTTGATTTTATCTTCTTTCATATATCCACATCATTTCTGTTGATGTGCTCTTCGGCATTCTTCAGATGTAACTTGCTACTCTTATGAACATCTATGTCCAACTTGGGAGTCATCATATCATAGAATTTTGAGGATTGAAGGAAGAGATAAGTTTGTTACTCTACCGAAGCTGCTGGCTGTGATATCAATGTTCCTGAGATTAAGAAATAACACCCGAAGAAGGCTGAAGAAACATCATTATATGCAATGCTGTGGATATAACTGAAGATGGGGGAAAAAAGTCTGAATAATCCAAACAATACTTATTCTGCTATGCCAATTATTGAGGTAGACTTGTGGAATTATTTAGCTCTTTAGCCTTTTTAAAAATCGTCTTTCCTTTGTAAAACAAAAGTCTGAAGATCCCGAAACCAGAGAAACAGAAGAAGAAGAATCAACAGAGGAACTAAAACAGTCGCAAACCCCTCCATCAGACGACACTAAACAAAAAAGTATTGAAGAAGAAAAACCAATTGATGGTAAGCCTTACTTCCCTTTTTTACTTGAAGTCAATCCTCTTTTGCATATACGTAAATATAAATTTGAAACAAGTAATAATAATATTTTAAGATTTTTATTTCAATATATTGATTATATATTGTGGGGTGTAGAGCCATTTTTATTTTAGAAAAATTTTTTTTCCATTTGTAATTACTGTGCTAAAGATTTTGAACCAGTAATGATACCAGAACTAAAAACATTTTTTTGACCGCCAAATTGCAATGGAGTTATTGATTTATAAGGATTGATATGAACAATATTGGGAAAATGAAGACAGCTGGATAACTAGTATGCCTGGTTTTTTCAAAGGTCTTCACTCGTGGCAGTATTTTGGCTATCTGGTCGATGTTGGGCAGTATCTATGAGCGAAATGCAGCCATTAACAAGATGAATAAGATATACAAAAGTCAACCATTTTTTTTATATTGTTGTTGCTAATTTTCAATGACACTACTTACCAGGCTTTGAACTATCACTCGACGAGGGTATGATCCGAACCAAAAATTCACTGAGGATAAAATAGTATATAAAGGATAAACCAATCAACTGGGGACTGAAGACATTTCTTCTGTATGAAAGCATAACTGGCTATATTATGAATGTGGAAGTATACACAGGAAAAGTTGACCACTCAGATCTGCCTGTTGAAATGGGAGTGACTGGATCTTTGGTAACTTAACTGTGCAAACCATTTGAACAATGAAACCACTGTATATACTGATCACTTTTACAAATCCATAATGGTCGCAGAATACAATCAAAATGTCTAATTACCTAATAAGTTTAGCTAAGGAGGCTTGGGTTATAAGCAGAAATTACCGGGGAGACTAGGGTTCAAAGGGTTAAGTTAAATATTATCATACATTATAGTATTAGATATGAGTAAATTGTACTTTTTATCAATGTACTTTTTATCAATGAATGTATCTAGTTTTTATGACTTTATTGATTCCTTTTATCAGAGTCTGAATTAACCCCGCAAATGAAAGAAAAGCTAGAAGAAGCCCTGGCTGCCATTGATGCTAATAGCCCCGAGGTTTGTGAGTTGGTTGACAAACTAATGACAGAAAAAGGAAAACCCACCATTAGTCTTTCTGGTGATGAGCAATTCAGTATTCTAACTGAGAATATAACACGGGCAGAGGAAATAATTCAACAGAAAAAGAACAGCCACATCAAGTAAGAAAAAAAGATACCAACCATAAATTTTCCAGTTGATCCAGTAAAAATATATATTGATTTGTATTTTTCAATTTTGTGCCTTTTCGTTTTATTACAAACACAAACATACACCAAATCCCCATTGGAATGAACTGCATATTTTGTGATTGAATTAAACTGGAATTTTCTGAATATTGATTACCATATATACATTTTTTCAAGGTGATCCATATATAAGTCGACGTTCAGCTGTCTCGGACAGATGGGGCTCGTTAACTCAGGAGAGTAATCATATAGGTAAAGGGCAACACTGATTACAAAAGCCCAGGGTTATAATGAGCACATACAAATGGCCTTGTGCCTAACTTGGGTAGGTGCTCGACCAAGTAGATATGAAGAGCACAACACTGATTACAAAAGCCCAGAGCACATAAAAATGGCCTTGTGTCTAACTTGGGTTGGTGCTCGACTAAGTAGATATATCATCTAGGTGAAGAGCAACACTGATTACAAAAAAAGCCCAGGGTTATAATGAGCGCATACAAATGACTTTGTGCCTAACTTGGGTTGGTGCTCGACCAAGTAAATATAACAAACCCAATTCTCGTTTCGATCTCGAAATTCAAATCTCGTTTCCATAGCTACGAGAAATAAAGGGACATCACTCCATTCCTCCCGGCCTTGAATTATCTGCCCTTGGATTAAAAAAAAAAGAGAAAGAAAGAAAGAAAGAAAAAAAGGAAGCTCCGCCATATTTGTTTCGATTTTGTAAGCAGCAGCAGCAACAAACGAAGCAAACGACTTTAATCCACTTTTAAGAGTCTCTCTCTCGCTCTTATCAAGCCGTCAACTTCTCTTCACTGGCAATTTTCTTACAGAAATCCAGACAAACAAGAGGTGCATAGATAAGAAGGTCCAAAAACACTCCATTCTGGACTTTTCACCTCGGAATCGTAGCTTTAGCGAGGACTCCGGCCCGAAAAGTTACGGTTAAAAAAAAAAGGAAGAAGAAGAAGTAGTAAGATCATTTCATTTATTGAGTGGATGATCTGCTATGGCTGCCTATTATAAAAACACTTCGTCTCCAGCTACTACTAATGCCAACAATAATGAAATGAATGCAAGTGATAATATTGCAGAGGTGACAGCCAGTTTTGGCCAAGGGCCCGCTGTTGCCGAGGGCTCCTATCACCCTCAAGAAACCAGGATTTTGCAAACAGCTAGCTTGGATATGGAGTCGTCGTCGTCGCCGCCGCCGTCTACAACAACAACAGTAGTAGCAGTCACGGCCAAAAACAACACAGGAGGCACAGCTTCCTCGGAATTAGAGACAACAACAACAACAGGGTCAGAAGTAGAAGCAAGAAGAATAAACGACGAGGGTTTGTTTTCTAATAATATTGTTGTTGCTAACGAATCCGATAAAAAAACGAATCAGTTTAATAAATTCAATTGTTATAATAACAACATTAATAACAACAATGACGATGACTGCGGCGGCGATGATTATGATTGCTCCAACTATGTTCAGTGTAATAACAATAGCTGTTCTACTGTTGTTGATATTAGTAGTAATAGTGGTAGAAGTGATGATAATGGTATCGAGAGTGAAGGAAGGGAGTCAAAGTGTGCAACAACAACAACAACAAAAGCGGACCCTTTGTCTCCTGAAGCTCTATCCACGTTTTCACCATCATCATCATCATCATCATCAACTAATAGAGAAGAAGAGACGTCTTCCATAATGGGCGCAGCAAGAAGGGAGGAGGAGGAGAGCATCAGCATCATGTCCATAGGTGCAGCAGCTGCAACAACAACAGCGTCTGATTGTGCACCGAATGATTCCCTGACGACAACAACAACTTCTTCCCCTTGCTCGACTGCAACTGCACCGTTTTCCTCGACTGGGCCAGCGGAAGCACCGACCACGAGGTCCACCCCGACCAGACGTTCGACCCCTGTCCCATCCCTGGAGGAACTGCAGCCGGAGGTGATGGTCACCTTCCAGCAGCTGCAACAGGAGCGACAACACGCGGGTATCGGCGGCACCCCGAATACCACCCCGACTTCGGCAATAATGAGAACCCCGCCGTCGCCGCGGGCCGCGACCGTCATCCTACCCCTGCCTCGGGTGACCGTCACGTCCCCTTCCGATCTGAGTCCCTTGTGCCCCGACGGCAGCAGTACCACCACGCTGACCATGGATGAGGAGGAGGACACGGTCACCCACTCCCTGCCCTCGCCACAGTCGCCCACGTCGCCGACCATTCCGCTCACCCCGCCGCCAACTCCACCACCGCCCCCACACCGTTCGGTGGTCATCATCCCGATGTGCACGAACCCCATGCTGACCACTGGCAACGGGATGGTCGGCATCGGCCTGATCGACCCACAACAGCAACCCCAGGACCTGATCGACATGCCACCCCCGCCCCCTTACGAGGGCCTGGTCAAAGCCGACGACCCCCACCACCGACAGTCCGGGAACTACAACCTGTCCCACCTGGACACCCTGCCGTCCTATGCGGTAGCGACCGACCTTCCGACCTACGAGGAGGCCGAAAGGGCCAAGGCGAACGAAATGCGAGAGAATCCGTTGATGTCAGGGCACGATTTTCAGAACCGCGATCCGACCACCGCGTCCCACCTATCCAATTCTACCCAACAATCCGGTGGTTCGCGCTACCCTGACGACGACCGCGTTCCGGCCTACGATCCCTATCATCTGACCGGCGTGTCCATAGGCACAGACTGGATCTTCCTCTGCACGTTTGCCATCTCTTTTCTTTTCAACTGGCTCGGCTTTCTCATCTCCCTGTGCATCACGAACACCGTGGCGGGACGCTGTGGGGCATTGTCTGGTCTCGGTTTGTCCATGGTCAAATGGGTGGTCATCATGAAACACAACACCATGGCACAAGGCTTTTTACAGGGGGACTCCTGGGTCTGGTGGATTCTCATGGTCTGCGGCTTCCTGCTCTTCTTGCGAGGATGCATACAATACGTGAACATGAAGTACGAGTGGAAAAGGATTTTTTCTCGCCTGCAACAAATGTATTTTTCTTGAGGTAGAATCTCTCTCTTTTTTTTTTTTTTAAATCTTTGGGAAAAAAACTAAAAACCAAACAAACAAACAAACAAACCAACATCTAAAAAAATGTTTAATGGAAGACAAGAAGCAAAAAGCTGCTCTCTCTCTCTCTCTCTCTCTGCTAGAGGAGGAGGAAGAGATTCAATGAGCAAGAAGAAGAAGAAGAAGAAGCAACCTAATAACAACTGATTATTTGCAAGATCTCCTAGAAAAGCGGATATATATATTATTAAAAAAAAATTTCATAAGGTTAAAAAGTTATCCAAAGGGAATAAAGTGGAGACTAAAAATAAGTGAAACAAAATTCAGGAATAAAAAAAAAAATAAAAAAATAAAAAGCAAACAAACAAACAAGCAAAATCAATTGTTGATTGTTTAAAGAAAAGAAAAAAAAATTTCATAAGGTTGAAAAGTTATCCAAAGGGAATAAAGTGGAGACTAAAAATAAGCGAAACAAAATTCAGGAATAAAATAACAAACAAACAAAATCAACTGTTTAAAGAAAAGAAAAAGAAAAAAAAATGGAGTCCTTCTTTTTGAATATTTCTCTTCGAATGAAGTTCTGGAGTCACATGTGAAAAAGAAGCGGAGGTTAATACAAATCAACCTTCTTTTTCTTACTATTACTTATCATTATTATTATTATTTTCTATCACTTAATTTCCTTTTGTTTCTTTTCCTTTCGGTTAATCTAACCTTATTTTCTAGTTTTTAGTCCAGTTTTTATCCAAATTAAAGTGATTAATTATTAATATTAATTAATTTCTCTATTGTATTCTGACTAATTTTAACCCTTTCTTAAATAATGCCATTAACCCATTAATAATTTTTTGAAATAAGATTGTAATAATGCCATTAATTTTTTAATGTCATTACTAATTTTTTTTAAATAAAATTGTAATAATGACATTAATTTTTTAATGCCATTACTAGTTTAAAAAAAAGAAGATTGTAATGCCATTAATAATTTTTTTGATAAGATTGTAATAATGCCATTAATTTTTAATGTCATTACAGTTTTTTTTTAAAATAAGATTGTAATGCCATTAATAATTTTTTTAATAAGATTGTAATAATGCCATTAATTGTTTAATGCCATTAATTTTCCTTTAAATAAGATTGTAATGCCATTAATTTTCCTTTAAATAAGATTGTAATGCCATTAATATTTTTAAAATAAGATTATAATAATGCCATTATTAATTTTGGATCAAATTTGATTTTTTTTAACTTAAAAGGATTTTTTTCTTCTTGTATTCTATTTTAGTCTAAATTGTTAATTTTGTTCCCTTAATATTGGAAACTATTTATTACCTTGTGAAATAAAAGTAAGATTTTTAAAGAATAGACCAAGACGACAATAACAAAAAATAAATATTCTTTGAGATTTAAAAATTGCTTCTTATTAGGGTTTTAGTTTTGAGAAGAAGAAATATTAAAATAAACAGCGGAAAGAAAAAAAAAAGATTTAATTGACTATAAAAAGTATAAAATTAAAATTGCCACAAATACTTTTTTGTCCTTTAAACAATTAAAGTGAGACATTGAGACAATGGATTAAAATCCACTAAAAAAAACACTAAAGTTAAGTTAAATACAATGAAATGTTTTTCTATTTAATTTCTAAAAAAATAAGGCCTGCAAATATACTAAAAAGGGCTTGTTTGATGATTTTTGAAAGTTAAAAAATATTATATATATACATATATACACTGTGATTTGATACATTAAGATGTTTATAGATACTTAAACCTACCTATATGCATCCATCATCCCTATATGAGTTTTTTTGGGTTTTTTTGGTTTCATTTTTATAAAGTCAGTTCTCTCCATGATATAGAGACAGTTTTTGGGAGGGTATAAATAACTGGCGAAATGAAATGATAAATTTAATTGAAAAAAATTAATTTTGTTTTTTTTCTAAAATTTTGGATTTCTTTTTCTAATTTTTTCAAATATTTTATAATCTGAAATTCAAGGAATTCATCTTTGCTAATTTGAAATTTTTTTTATTCCAAAATTTGAAATTACTGTCAGGTGTGCATATTATGTGCATGCGTGCACAATGTATACACTGCTTTCTTCAGTTTTGTATACATCTTTCCTTGGCTTTCTCTTTTCTCAGTAATAAAGATATATAAAATGGGCAACAACAACACTGAGCACTCTAATTTGTTTTTTTTAGCGGCATTCGGTGTTAGAAATTTTGTTTCTAAGTTTAAAAAAAAGAGAGCAGCTTCCTTGGTACTAGAACAACCTCTGGCCCCAGCGGATTCCAAAAACGGTTGTCCTGGAGCTTATTCCCTTTTTTTGTATAAGAAGTTGGTAAAAGTAGCAGCGGTGGTAGTTTTATTCCCATTTAGGAGTAATTTCTAATTATTACTGCTTTGAGCCAGAGAAAGTTTTTTTTTTTTTTTGTAGAGTTCTAAGCCTCTCTTCTGGTGGGGAATTTGCATAAAGTATCATATGCTAATTCTCCCGAAAGTCTTTAGATTTTTTCTAACATCGGGTGTGCTAAAAACGAATTTGATATTTAAATCCGTGCAATTGTTCCGTTTTGATGATATTAATCCGGTTTCTTGCAGTTATTTTCTTATGTCTTGTCAGCCATTAAAGTGCATGAATTTAAGTCAAAATATATTTACATGCACTTTAATGGCCGCCAAATGACTGTCGTACAGAAGAAAATGACTGCGAGAAACCGGATTAATATCATCAAAACGGAAAATTTGCGACAGATTTAAATATCATATACCTTTTTTAGCACACTCGAAAACCCCTAAAAAAATAAATTAAAGTACTCCTTCTCCTTAGTGTTCAGTTGCCAATTGTATATATCTTCATCCTTTTCTCTGTATATATATTTTTTTCTCTACAGATCGGGCGTGGTTAAATCGTTATTTGATTATCATTATTATTAATTATTGGAATTAAGATTATTTTTTCTATGAAATGATATTTCCTCTCAAATAATTTTTTGGGGGTAGTGTTAGTGTTGTTTTCATTTGTGTAACAGTACTGGAAATTCATTTGAAGTCCTTCTTCCTTTTAAACATCTCCAGGCTGAAGTAAAAGTTTTAGTAAAATACTATTTAAGCCAAAGATTTTTTTTATAGTTTTGATATTCTTTATTAAGCTAGCTGATGATTAGGGCTGTGACAATATGCTTTTATTGAAGAATATTCTTATCACAGTTGACTATTTCGAGATTTTACCATTTCTTTTCATTCTGTAATTATTAGTAATAACTAGAGAATTAAAAGAAATGATAAAATAGCAAAATAGTTAAGTTAGCAGTAGAGCTATGACAAGAATATACTTTGATAAAAGAATATTGCCACAGCCCTACTAATAACTAGAGAATTAAGAAAAAATGGTAAAATCGCAAAATAGTAAAGTAATGACAATAATATTCTTCAATAAAAGAATATTCTGGTCACAGCTCTACTAATAACTACAGAATTAAAAGAAATGGTAAAATCGCAAAATAGTCAAGTAATGACAATAATATTCTTTAATAAAAGCATATTCTGGTCACAGCCCTACTAATAACTAGAGAATTAAAAGAAATGGTAAAATCACA
>JAYKTE010479516.1:0-10126 GCA_036873565.1 Xipholeptos notoides | reverse complement strand
AGAGCAGTTCAAAAAATAGATTTAAAAATTATTAAGCCTCATCCCTGGGATTCCAATAAAAACCATAGAACATCTTTATTTAAGTTATCAAAGATTCTAATCATTAAGATCATAAATGTTGAAATGTCATTTAAAAAAATTGTTTTTCTATTTTAGAACTTCTTGACACTTTAAAGAAGAAAGAAAAATTAAACATTCTTCAATTTGCATTTTTTTTGTACAAATGGCATAGCCTTTAGAAGAGCTATTATATTTTCATCTATACAAATAGGAAATGTGATAGAAAGTAAAGGACTGATCAATAACTGAATAGCTATTTAAAAGAAAAAAAACAGAATAACATTTTTGGGGGACATTCTCCTCACTAGCCAAGGAATTGACACTAGTACTTCTTGGGGGTGCTTGCATGCAAGGAAGCACTGCATTTGAACATGTAACAGAAAAGTGTAAATTCTTGTCTTTATTTATGGCTTTTGTTAAACTAAAATCATTGACAAGTTTTATTTCTTTTTTGTTTAAACTGATATTTTTCTCATTTGGAGAAAAAAAAATTTTTTTCTTGAAAACAAAGTAAAGATATCTCAAATATTTGCTGGAAGAAAATTGAAAAACTGAATGAATTGAACTCTTGCCTATTTTGTAATACATCATTTAACCAATAAATAAATAAATATAAATAAGTATTAAATGAGACTAGTAAGTTTTGACATTGTGCATTGCTCATTTAAGCTAATAAAATCATTCCAGAGACTTTTTTCATTATTGAAAAATTTTGTTGTGCAATTTTTAGTTGAATTCTAATTGTTGAAGAAGTAATACCACCTATTTTTTAAAGTTAAAGTGGAATGTACTATAATAGGGGTCAGAGTGAGAATGTTCTGGAAATGTCTAAGAGTGTAAAGTTTGCGAAACATATTTTATTTAATAAACCTATTAATAAAACCAATAAAGTGAATCTATAACTGAAATCTACTAGGTGAACCTAAAACTTCGAATAGTGGTTGGCTGCTCAGACTCTGAAGTCATAGTATGCAAGCTCAAATCTTGGTCATTCCATTATGTTCAGATGTAGGCTAATACTCTTGCTGATGGTAGGAATACCACTTTCCCTCCAGCCATGTATTAAATACTGACTCTCTTAACTGGGATATACATGTGGGCTTGGGGACTGCTTGTGAATTCAAAATTTCTACCAGATTCATCATATAAATTGGTGTGTATTCAAATGGTTGAGCTACTAACAGTTCAGTAACTGTTTACAAACACACATACGTACGCACACACATGCACACACATACACACACTCACACACACACACACACACACACACACACACACACACACACAACCTATAACTGGGATCAATAAAGTGAAAGTATTACAAGAATCAAGTAAATCTATAACTGAAACCAATAAAATAAGCTTATAACTGAAACCTATAAAGTGAGCCTATAACAGAAACCTATAAAGTGAGCTTATAATATGCATTCTTACATCTCTTAGTAATAATTTCTAGCAGGCTACCAACAATGAAATTTTAGAATTTAATGTTTCCTTTACAACTGTATTAAGTAGTTATAAAAAAAGCCTAACCAACCATGTGTTACTGTTTTCTATGCCTTCATAAAGAATACTTCACTTTAGTTTTAGATATTATGTAAACCAATAAACTATAAACATATCAACTCAAAATGAATAGCAATTTTCAATTTTGTTGACTACTTAACTTTTTGTCAATGCTCTTCAAACTCAAGAAGAATGACTGTATTACCCTTAAATATTATCAAAGAATCTTATCACTATTGATTACTATAGTATTAAGTTATTACTAGGGCTGTAACATTATGCTTTTTTTAAAGAGTGTTCTTGTCGTTACTTGATTATTTTGTGATTTTACCATTTCTTTTAATTCTGTAGTTATTGATAGGGGCCCTACTAATAACTATAGAATTAAAAGAAATTGTAAAATCACAAAATAGTTAAGTTACAACAAGGATATTCTTTAATAAAAGTATATTGTCATAGCCCTAGTTATTACTAACTGTTATGGTACATGAAAGTTAGTAATTTTAGAATATTTAAATTATTTTCTACCAGTGAATAAAGATCAGAACTTAAAAATATAAAACATAATTCATACATGCGCAATTGCTGTTTTGATTTAAATTTTCTATTCTTTAAATTCAATCAACCTGCGACTGGTTATTTGCCTTGCAACTCATCATGGATTCCTTTAAAAAAAGAAAAAAAGATCTTAAAAACTAATCAAAACATTCTTGAATTCTTTGAAGTGAAATTCTATACAAATTTGTAAAATTTATCCGAAAAGGGATTTCCTGTTTGTTGTTTAAAATGACGAGGTGGATGCTCGTGCTACTACAGAAACAAAAAGGTAAAAAATAGAACAAAATAAACGATAATTATAACAAAGGCTTAAACAAATTTGTGCAGAATATTTTACACAACTAACTTTTCAGTGTTTTTTCATAAACCACAACTAACTAATTATGCTGAAGTCAAATTTTATTTTATAGAATAGTGTGTGCATGTGTGTGTCTATAGAGCCATCAGCAAGACAAAATATTCTATAAAGACCCCCAAAAATCAAAGATTGCACACTTCCTTTCAAGATAATTGCACCTTTAAATATTTCTAGATGGCTTTTTTTATTCATTGTTTATTCACAGTATTATTTTATTTGTCTCTAATTATGAAATGCTGAATATTGTTTTCTCATTGTTTTATCTCCTTGCCACTCACTGTTTTTGTTTGTTTGGAAATATCTTTTATGTTGAACCAACCATTGCAGGAACAAAATGATTTTCCAGCAGGCATTTTCTAATTAAAAAAAGGAAACTTTTGTTTCTTTTCTTCCATTTGTTTATTCCTTTTTCTTTTTCTTTTTTGCATGTTAATTCTTTTCTTCTTTTTTTTCAATTTGCCTTTGTTTTTGTCTCTTGTATTTTTTTTCATCATACTAGGAAAACACACAGGGCTCTTGTGTTCCTAATTTTTGTCATTTTAATGAATTTTATGAAAAATAATACGATCTGAATCATTTTTAAAAAAAAGATTCAACATTGTAAATATATTTTGATTCAATGGAAAATAAAGCATTTTTGTTTAAACATTTTTTCTTTGTCTAGTTATTCTATTAAGTTGATTTTTGGCTAATGTCAAAAAAATAAGGTTGTTGAATGCACTTAGTATTTTTTCCTAATTTATAAATGCAGCAATTAGCCTATGGTAATTAAAAAGCTTTGTGGAAATTGAATAATTACTCCAATGAATTTAATTACTACTGAAGTTAAACATTTAAAAATGTTTTGTTTTTAATCATTTTTTAGCTATTGTTTAATTTTATTATCAACTATCTGTAGATTCCTTGAGTTGTCATAGATTAATAACTTTATTTCTATGTTAATTTATATGTATACTTTCTTTTGCTGCAATTTTTAAATTGCTCTGTTAGTTGAAGGATCCTAATATGAATATATTCTCAGTAGGGCTGTGACAATACACTTTTATTAAAGAATATTAATGTCACAACTCTAGTTATTAGGGCTGTGAAAAGAATATTCCTTTTAAAAACATATTGTCACATTCCTACTAATAATTGCCGAACTTAAACGAATGGTAAAATCACAAAATAGTAAAGTAATTACAAGAATATTCTTTAATAAAAGTATATTATCACAGTCCTAATTCTAAGATGCTTGAGTTGATGTTTTTGCTTTTTACTTTTGAGCAAAAACTTTATATATGCATGCATACACAGGGACCTAAAGATGGTATTCATCTATCTGGAGAGATGATGGAAAGTGTCATCAAACCAGGTTGTCAGACAGTCTACATGGAGATTTATTTATAGTGATGAAGGCTTGTGTAGCACCATCCACACTTCTTGGAACTGCCAATAACACATAGTCGTTGTAAGTTATGAACATGAACATGAACAACAGACCTCAGGTTTTTTCTTCAGAGTTATACTTTGTATTCATAAATGGTCACTCATCTAAGTACTGACTAGCCTCAATGTAGCTTAACTTAAGTGATCTTATGGGAACTGGTGTCTCCAAAATGACTTGACTGTATCACCTTACAGACCTAGCAAAACCATAATTGAATTCCTAATATTTTTTCTAATTATAATATCTTTAATAGTTTAAGGAATATTAAGATGCTAAGTTTATTTAGGGTTAAAAGGATTACTTATTTACATTAATGTTCCCTTTGAAAAAAATCTTTTTTTTTTCAAAATCAGTAAAAATGACAGAAGCAATTTTTTTCAAGATAAAAACAGAAAGTCCTTTGATATTTTTTGTTAATGAGATTTATAAAACATTTAAATCCAATCTTTTGTATATATATATGTGTATAGGCATGTGCGTGTATGTACATATATAAATGTGTGTGTGTGTGTGTTTGTGTGTACATATATAAATATATATGTGTGTGTGCTTGTGCGTGAGTCTATTTATTTATTCATTGCAATTTGCATGCAAGTTTTGTTTTGTTTCATTATTTATTTTATTTTTTCTGATATTTTATTTTATTTTTGTTCCCCCAAACTTGAATATTAATCTCAAAAGGCCTGAAATATTTTCTTGTTTCACAGAAGCTTTTTGATAAAGTAAAACAACTTTAATCTGTTATCAATCAGAACTTTCAGAGCATTACAAGATTAAATATTTTACCCATCCCATACGTAGTATATAGTGAATCTATTCTTATTTTCATCATTATTTGTCTCCTTGTTTGTATTTTTAGTTATTTTGTTTTGTTTTGTTTTTTTCATTTTCTTCTCTCTGTCAGCTGTCATAGCTGAAAGATTTTAAATTATTTCAGAAATTGCAAATGAAATGTGACCACTGCAACTTGCTTTAATAGGAAACAAAATGAAATTTACCTAGAAAATTGTTCACCAAGCGGTCTGCTTATCTTATCAATCTTTTCATAGGTTGAAATTAAAAAAATAAAACATGATCCTACACAATGTTAAAAGAGAGGAAAACAACCAAAAAACAAAAGGAAAAAAAAATTAAATAAAACTGTTTCAAATGAATCAGTCGGGTATTATTTTAACTTATTTTATGCACTGATTATTTTCTTCAACCTTTTAATATCTATCACCCAAGAGTTGCATGTTATTCATCGTTTTTGACAGCACAAATAATTTAATTCTTAAATGCATACTTCTAAAAAGTAGTGTTTTTATGTCTATCAATTTTTCTTTTTTTCTAAATAGAAGCTACAGTTAAAATTTTTTAGTAATCTAAGATATCTTACATGTAGAGAATATACAATCACCATAGATTTTAGATTTTTTGCAAAAATTGTAAAACAAATTCTCTTTATTTTTAATGCAAAATTATCCTAATTTTCACACTGATACATAACAAAAATATGTTTCAATTTATCACAAATAATGTATTTCTAACGCAATTAATAAAAATACAAAGTGGAACATTGCAATTGTGGGAAGGCTGCAAGCTTAATAGGGGCCACAAGGTTTCTTGGCTTTGCAGATCTATTGTAATAAATAATTATTAAAATGTACTGGTGAATTATTATCATACCTGTGTGTTGAAATATATATATATATATATATGTATGTGTGTGTATAATCCATGATAGAAGCCTTCAGTATGTTGGGCATGCAAATTGTATTCTGCATGAGGGATGCCATGATTTGAAGGATGGCACTGAAGTGGAGCACTTAGTAATTAAACTTAAATAATTTTTATATGGGATGGATTAGCAGACAAAATTTTTTTTGTGCAGTTTCCCATTTCATATTGTTGTGAGTAAATGACTAAGATAATGAGATAACAATGGTTGTGGCATGGTATACACAATAGTCTGTGGGTCCACGAGCAGACTAAGCCATGGGGCAATCTGACATGGTCTGAGGGCCCGGCCTGACTCAGGCCCTTCAGCTGCACATCATAGTGTGCATTTCTCATGGCTGTGCAGACTACTGGACACAAGTACAGGCAGATCAGTGACCGTGCTAAAATGAAAATTTAGACAAGAAATCACTTTATATGTAGCATTTAACTGTAAAAAATTGGGAAAGGTAACCTATTGTATTTTCCGTCCGAGAGCCTGTAATACTCTTAGTCTGCCCATGTATGGCTGATATATATAGCTAAACTAATACTCTGGATTTCTTGAGTAGGATTAAAACCACTATCTTCATACAATGCTTGCCTGGAACTGTATAGTTTAGGTGCTCATAAATTTCCTGGACATTTTTGAATCATTGTTATCTCTCAACTAGACAAGTTACTCTCTTTGAGTTGACAGGTCTCATCTACATGGGTTTTTGGAATAAGCATTATCGTTACACCTACATGAGCTACTCTCTAGAGTTAATGAGTATTATCTGCCAGGGACAGCTAATAGGAAATCTAATGGTTTCCACTAGGATTTGATATAATTTTGTTATGATAAAATAGAAATGTTAAGCATTCAAAATGCATTCTGAGTTACTTACAGAATCCATGGATATTCCACGGTAGTTGAAAATTTTTAAAACACACAATAAAATAAAACAGATATAAAACGATTTCCATAAAGAGAGAGTGAATAATAAAAGGAGGTAAAGTAAAAAGAAGTTTTTAAAAAGTTGAAAACTTATAGTATCCTCTTAACAGCATGACACTTTTTTAAATTATAAAATAAAATAGACAACTTGAAACTATAAACAACCATTTCTGAAATATTTTTATATGAAATAGTTTTAATGATTTTTACCTGAAAAAGAGCGACTATAAAGAGGGGTTATTTGTTCCTATAAAACAATTAGTGGATTATTGAATAACATCCTTTCCTTCAATTATTTGTTCAATAAAACTATTTTATATTGAGCTTTTTTACCATATTATTCTATTCAAGAAAACTCTTCAAAGAGAATCAAAATTGGATTAATTCTCACATATTTTTACATTGAAAACATTTACTAAATTTAAATAATTATATGTCTGTGTGAGTTACTGTGGGTTGTTGTCTAATTGATAATATCATAGCTAAGTCAAGTTAAGTTCAATAAAAATATTTGATACAATGAAGAATATAAATATCACTGTTACACTGGGGCAAATAAAGAATAACAAATATGAAGATATCAAAATTTATAATTAAAATCTTAGTTTATAATGCAATAATTAGAACCAAAAATGTTTTTAAAAGGAAACAAATCTCAGAGAAATGTCTTTCTCTTATTAAAAACAAAAACTATGGATTCATCTGTCTCTAAGTGGAACTAAAGGCAAACGAAGGAGAAAAAGAAAGAAAAAGTAAAAGGAACATAAAAAGAACAATATATAACTGCACATAAAATTACTCATGAATAAAATTCTTAAAGTCTTTTAACCCAAAACCATTAATATAATGATTAATCAGACCTAAAAAGCCAAAGAATCACAGTGAACAAGACGCTAATGATTTTTCTTTGGTTTCCAAACAGAGTCAATAACAAATGTAGGCTAGAATTAGTAGTTCAACTTGCAAGAATTTATTGAATACTATTTTTTACTTTCCTTTTTGTTCTTTTCTTTACATGCACAACAGAAAGAAAATTGATGATTTCTTTTATTACTCAAGAACTAACCCTAAAATATTTATAGATGGTTGACTTTTGTTGTTTGTGGCCAAAGTAATTTGCAATCATAGAAAATATTAATGTTGATGCAAACTCAAATTGGCTTGAAAGGAAAAGTAATAAATGTTGAATGGGGGAAATGCTTAAGAAACTTGAATCACTATCTTTGGTAGGTAAGTTTTTAATAACTTACATATTTAGAGAAAGTAAAGAGGACAACATAGAGAGAGACATATACAAGGGCACACACAAATTTACTCATATATGTATTTGAATTATTTAAATGAAAAATTATAATTTTAAAACCTACTCCATTATATTAATCTATAGGAAAAATAATGAATGATCAACCATTCAAAATTATAACTGATTTGGGTTAGAATAGGCAATTTAGATTTATAACCAGAAACCTTTTCTTTAAACTATATTGTTCTTATTAAATAAAGAATAAGAACAGTCATTGCTAACATAAGTGATGATATTCATACCTTTCTTACTTATGATAACCCATAAGTAAATAAAGTAGACTAACAATATAATATTACTAATATATCACTAATATTGTAATATATTTCTGATATAGTATTGATTTCATTTTGTGGACTGCTGTCCTCATCTGCATTTTTTTTTTTATTACACCATGTTTCAGCCAACTTATCCTCTGGCCTTTGTCAAGGGGTTAACCACGACCTCAGATAGGAACTGAGTCTTGCAACCGCATCCCCAGCAATAAAAAAAATTAAAAATAAAGATGAGGACAGCAGTCTGCAAAATAAAATCAATACTAGATTTTAAAGCCTCATCTCAATGAATTCCAAAAATATAATTACAAAAACTTAGTACATGGAAAAGAGAAATAAATATATTTATAAGACCAAAAAGTATAACCTTGATTGCCCTTCAGGGCCCATGATGCAGGGGATAGAGGTGTTGAGTCTCTATGGTTCCAGGAGCGCATTGACAGAAAGCAGCACTGTTGATTCCTACCCAAGCAGACCAGAGGTTTAGTTGGTCAAAACGTGGGGTGATAGACAATAACTATGGAAGGCAGTGATTGCTGAGGATGTAGTTGCAAGGCTCAGAGTTCCTATCCATGTTTGTGGTTAACCACCTGACGTAGGCCAAAGGATAAGTTGGCCAAAACATTGAAAAAGCTATCTAAGAAAGTAATTGATATATTTAGATAGCTTTTTTCTTAAAAAAGTGCCCATAAACTGAGTAAATGGCATAAAGCTAGGTTAAAGAAACTGTGAATGACAATAAAAGAAAAATAATACATCACAGAACATATATAGATGACAATAAGTTAAATGCTTTTCAACAATTCAGTTTTTTAATCAAGTTGGGTGAATTCAATGAAGATAAGATTAGCAGTTTTACATTAATAATAATATATATCATAAAACATTTCTTAGAAATTGTTTTTTTAGTTTCAAACACAACACAATAAAAACAAAATAGAAATATGCACACTTATATATATATACATTACATATACACATATATATAACAATTTGAATCTTTAGATTTATAAATATACAAGAATTGTAGATCTATACAAATTATTATTATTATTTGGTAAATTTGAAGAAAAAAATACAATAACAAATATTTTGTATCTTTCAATAGTCCTATTCAACAGAATTCAAAAACAAATTAAAAATATGTAAAAACATTTTTTTTTTACATTATATGATATTCATAGAAAACAAAGAATTTCCTATTTCCTTTCATATGAAGTGTGCAATTATTTTTAACATATTAACAGCACCTCGAATTTAAGGTGGGAAAAAAGTTGAGAGATATTTTTTTTATGATCAAAAATGCCATAAAAATTCTTTTTTTTTTACTTTATTATGTTTTTGATTTGTTTTAACTGAGGTCAAAGCGATTCTTTCATTTTTTCTAATGCATCATACAAAATATCTTTAACTTCTATTTGACATTGCGATAAAATAAATAATAAAAAAAGGACAATAATCTAAAAGAAAAAAATAAATAAAACAGATTAATATTAGTAGTTGTATTAAGATTATTATTATTGGATTTTTATTTCAACATGGATTCACTATACACAAATTGTTAAAGAACAAAAAAGAACATGAATGGGTATGTTTAGCAGGGTTGCCATCAATCACAACATATAAACTTAGGTTCAAATACTTGATATTGTGATCTCAATATGCATTTAATGACAATTCAACATTTTATCAAGCATTTAGAAAATGCTGATTTTTGCATGCAACACTCCATCAATATACATACAAAAATCTCATTTTATTAGGATTAAATATTCTTTCATCCATTTATCAAATTATGTTTGTGTGTGTAAATAAATAGTTTATAAATTCTCTCTACATTTGCATATGCATTTAACAAAAAAAAATATATGCATGAATAAGTATATATTTACCAATATACTTAGAATTATATGTATCAAGTTCATAGAAAATCAGACACTGATGGACATATATATGTATATTCAGAATTATATTGAAGTATGTAAAAGTTTATGTATAT
>JAYKTE010479405.1:0-10126 GCA_036873565.1 Xipholeptos notoides | reverse complement strand
GAAAGTAAATTTAACTTTCTTAAATTTAAACAAGTCCTGAGAAATAGTTCAAAATTCCACTGTAGTTGAAATATCAGAAAGTAAATTTAACTTTCTTAAATTTAAACAAGTCCTGAGAAATAGTTCAAAATTCCACAGTAGTTGAAATATCAGAAAGTAAATTTAACTTTCTTAAATTTAAACAAGTCCTGAGAAATAGTTCAAAATTCCACTGTAGTTGAAATATCAGTGAGTAAATTTAACATTCCTCAATATAGGTTTAAATATTAGGTTAAAAGTATAGGTTAAATTGTATATAGGTTTAAATATTAGGTTAAAAATATAGGTTAAATTGTATATAGGTTTAAATATTAGGTTAAAATTATAGGTTAGATTGTATATAGGTTTTAATATTAGGTTAAATATATAGGTTAAATTGCATATAGGTTTTAATATTAGGTTAAAAATATAGGTTAAGTTGCATATAGGTTTTAATATTAGGTTAAAAATATAGGTTAAATTGCATATAGGTTAAAATATTAGGTTAAAAATATAGGTTAAATTGTATATAGTTTTAAATATTAGGTTAAATTGTTAGGTTAAAATATAGGTTAAATCATATATAGGTTTAAATATTAGGTTAAAAATATAGGTTAAATCATATATAGGTTTAGGTTAAGAATATAGGTTAAATTGTATATAGGTTTTAATATTAGGTTAAAAATATAGGTTAGATTGTTTATAAGTTAAAATTTTGAAACAAGACCTATCTAAGAACATTATATATATATTGCGAGGTTGGAGCAGTGATAAAAGCTTGGTCTCTGGTATCGTATTACACGAGTTCAAATCCCAGTCAAAACCCACTACATTCACTTTCAGCTGTCTCGTGCAGATGAGGCTGGAGGTTGGAGTAGTGGAAAAAGCTCGGTCTCTGGAATCGTATTACACGAGTTCAAATCCCAGTCAAAACCCACTATATTCACTTTCAGCTGTCTCAGGCAGATGAGGCTTGTTAACTCGGGAGAGTAATTCATCTAGGTGAAGGGCAACACTGATTACAAAAGCCCAGGGATGAGTACATAAAAAATAGCCTTGCGCCAAACTTGGGTTGGTGCTCTACCAAGTAAATATCATATTTGGGTTATTACAATAGGATGAAATTCTAGGCCTTTTTCTAAAGAGCTGTCCCTGAAAGAGATAACCAGAGGAAAAATGGTGCCACCTGAATGTCTCAATTATACATGATTTTTTTAAATCAGCAAATAATTTATAGAATTTATTTAAAATGTATCTGGTGATATGAAGAATTCTCTATATAATATTTTCATATTACTTCAGTGTTATGTAATATCAATGAAACATGTAAAAAATATATAATTATAATAAATTTGATACCTACATAACACTAGTTAAAGTGAAAAACTCATTTTCTGATGTTTTTCATTATAGGTTTGCTCACAAGAACTGGAAGTTTAGCGTTGCAAGGCAGAAGTAGTGTTGGAAGAGTCAACAAACCAAGGGTATTGTTTTTTAGAATCTTCAACATGAGGATTGATATTTTGTATATTTATTATACTGTCTTTATTTTTGTTAAATTTACATTGCTTCAGCCAATTAAACCTTTGATAAAGCTTTTCTGTTCAGGGTTAGTATCAAAACTGCATTCTGATCTTTTTTGTGCTGGCAATAGGATTGAACACAACTTAACAGCACAAAAAGCATCAGAGTTCAGATTTGATCTTGATCATGGAGTAAAAACCTATGTCACCTGAAGAAGGCCAAAAGATTAATTGGTTCAAATGTTCTAAATTTAACAAATATGAAGATGAGGACTATTGTCTTCTTAAATTCATTCTTAATCATTGATAATATTTAGGATTCATAATCTTAATGTAGTTTAAGATTAATTTCGAATAGAAAATCATTCCAATACTGCACAAAATGTTTCGATTTAGATTTTCGTATGTGTTTACTTCCATATCATAAGACATGATAACTTTTCTAATTTGTTTGATTGGCCTGTTTTTAACATCAAACATTCATATTTAAAAAAAAGATTAAGATTAAAAAACTTCTTCTTTAGATAAAAAATCATCAACTTGAAATTAAAAGAGATAAATGTTGAGAAAAGTAATCTTAACTCAAGTAAGGCATCGGTCACATAAAATAGCAAGTAACATGTTTTGATATTTTTAGGTATAAACATTTTCAATCCTAAATTAAATTTTGTAAATTTAAATTTGAACTTCTGAAATTTGATATTAAGATTTTCTTTTGTAATTTGATGGTGAATTTTCTTGAAGATTCTTTTTTAAATTTAATTTGAAAATCATGGTTTTTAATTTCACAATTGGTATTTTCTCATTTAAATTTCAGTTTTTCTCATTTGAATCCAAAAAAGTAAAACACAACACAAGTTTTTTTAAAAATCAACTTAACACTTACTAGTTCCAATATCATATTATATTTTTTATTTGTTTTGCAGATGGTTTTTAACACAGCACAAGTAAATCGGAAAGATGACAAACAACGTAAACTTACAGTTGGAGCTCAATTCAAGGTTTGTAATTTTTTGTGTTAATCTAATATTACAATACTAATATTTAATACTTAATATTTAATATGTAATATTTAATATGTAATATTTAATACTATTAATTCAATACATAATATTTAATACTATTAATTCAGCTCAATGATGCAGGTTAATGTGGTCTAATTATTGCAAAAAAGGCATAATCTTCAATATTTTCCAAAGGCTTAGAACAAAAGCAATTATTGCTTAAAATTTTTGAACATTGTCTCTGAAGCAAGAGTGACTAATTTATTATATTCTTTATGGATGGTCTGGTCATGTATGTATTATTATTCCAGTTATTCGGATTTGTACAAATTTGGATTTTTGTTCTCATTTATACCGTTAAATTAACCACATTTCAGCTGATGTGTCATTTAGTCTTCTTCAGGTATTACTAAAAAACTTGGAAACCTTCAAGCCAAATTCAGGAGCCTTCTTGGAACTAAAAAACAAACCCTTTACTTAATCCTTGGTGGTAGATCTTGGATAGCTACTTTTCATTTTTTTTAAGTTCTTTTAAGTTTTACATTTTGTGATTTGGGTAACTACCCAATAAAAAACCAAAAATCAAGTTCTTCAAAATTCATTATATAAATTTGTGTCTAAATTCTATAATTATTTAAATTTTGAATTAATTTGCTTTTGCTTTAATTCAGCATTCACTCAAAGTTTTGATGGAAAAAATGAATTCCGCAGTTCCAATTTTTGTTCGATGCCTAAAGCCTAACCATCAACGTATGCCACAATTATTTGATGAAAAGTATATTTTAGCACAGGTAAGTAAATATATAAATATCACAATAACCTGATGGGTAATATCATTCTCAGAAAGGCCCAGTTTATCAAAATGAATTAAAAAAAATATTTGCTTGTGAGCTTGAAGACCAGGTTCTATACTTTATAACAAATATGATATATATTTGGTTAAACACCAAACTGAGTTAGACACAAGGCCAGTTTCATGAGCTCATTATATTCCTGGACATTTTTGATGGACCTCATCTACCTGGGTTTTGAAATCAGTGTTGTCCTTCAGCTAGATGAGTTACTCTCATTGAGTTGATGGGCCTTATCCACCTTGGTTTTTGGAATCAGCGTTATTTGTCCCCCAGATGAGTTACTCCCCCGAGTTAACAAGCCTCATCTGGCTGAGGCAGCTGAAAATGAATGTAATAGTTTTTACAGGGATTTGATCTCATATTTTAGAGTTCAAGCTTTTACCCCTCCTTCACCTTTGCTGCCCAACTTGACAAAAAATATGACTTATCTGGTTCAAATATATTCAGAAGATTCTAAATTAAATTGTGTATTTTTGCTGTTATGAACCACCATATGTCTCTTCAAATTTAATTTAGAATTAAATAACCATTTATATAACATTTACATAATATGCAGATGTGATTTTTGAGAAAAATATGAGGTGTGTTCCAAAAGTAATGCCTCCTATTTTTTATTCCACCGGAATGGATCAGAGGAGATTGCAGATTGCAGATTATGATGACTAAAATTATGCATTCGTTCCCTGAAAGTTTCCCTCCTCTGTTTCAAATAGTGATGGTGTGAGACTCTAAGAAAGCAACCCTTGTCATGGTCATGCATCAGAAGCCAGAGATGTGTCACTGAATTCCTCCATGCAAAAAGAATTGAATGGATCAATAGTCACCAGCTCAGGTTTTTGCAAAAGACATTCATAATGCCTATCCTAAGAACGTTCAAAAGAATAAGGGTAGTAGGTTATTCCAAATTTTTTTTTTCTTCTTTTTTTTCTAGTTGCAATATACAGGAGTCCTTGAAACAACTAAAATTCGAAGAGAAGGGTATGCAATAAGACCGTCTTTTGCTGAATTTGTCAATAGGTGAGATATAAAAAAGATTTATGATTATTATAACATACAGCTACCAAACAGGGCACATGGGAAGAAGCAGGAAAGTAATTAAAGATATTTTTTACTGTGATTACAAGGGGTATTACAAAACAATTCTAGATGAGCTGTTATGTTCCGAAGAATCAGTAGAAGAACTTGGATTACCTGGAACTAAATAGAATCATGATTTTATTGTTAGTGATTTTCCTGTTTGGCTGTAGAGTTACCCAGAAAAGAACAGCATTAGAGAGTGTAGTGGTCAGGGTTTAGGTACGCATAACACAAGCTAATATAAAACATAAAAAGTATTGAAAACTACAAAAATAAAAATGCACAGTACAATAAGCATTGGAATGATAAGGTTAACCATTATATTCATCTCAAGAAATAAATTTCATCTATCATTCCAGAAATAAACATCAAACTTCTTGAAAAGAGATAACAATATAGGCAAAAATTGAAGAACAAGGTGGAAATGCAGTGAAGGTAGAACAGCTTGAGACGGACAAACATATTTAGTTAAGCTGGATATATCTACTTGGTTGAGCACAAACCTAAGTTAGGCACAAGGCTAGTTTTACATGTTCATTATATCTATGGGCTTTTGGAATCAGTGTTGTCCTTCACCTAGATAAGTTACTGCCATTGAGTTGACAGGTCTCTTCCACCCAGGCATTTGGAATCAGTGTTATCATTATACCCAAGTTATTTTCGTGAGTTAATGAGCCTCATCTTCCCAAGACAGCTGAAAGTGAATGCAATGGTTTTGATTGGGATTTGAACTCATGTAATATAATTCCAGGATCCAAGCTTTTACCACTGCTCCACCCTCTCTGCCTTTTAGTTAAATTGGAATTGGCAGAATGGACAAGAATTGCTAAAGTTGGAATTTGGCCCAGTGTTATCCCTAATAGTTACCTTCAACTTTTGAAGTTATCAAACTTCCATCTGTATTTTTAGGCAGCATGGGAAAAAAGTTTTAAAGTTAGAATTTATCCCAGTGTTACCCCTGTAGACAAGACAAAAGCATAAATAAAGAAGGTCTTCAAGAAGCCTTCAAGCAAGTTGCCAACTAGAGAAAATGAACAAAGTAGTTAAAAAGTGCTATCTAACACAAACACCTCATAATATGTAGTATTTACTTACTAGAAGAAATGAATGAAGAAAGTTAGAAATTGCTATCTAATACAAACACCTCATATGTATTATATACTGTGATTTTCTTTTCCAGGTATAAAATCTTAGTTTGTGAATCGAAAATGCTTGAAACTAAAGAAAACTGCATCAAGATTTTGAAACATGTTAATATTTCTGGGTATCAAATTGGGTAAGCAATGAAAATTCGCTCTTACTAGTTTATAAGAGAGCCAAGTAAAAAGTTAAAAATTTGAGGTACGATGGTCACATAATCACGGTGGTAATTCACTTAGCAACATTTTTAAAGAAATGTAGAAATCTCTTTAGTTCAGGATCAAATTCAAACACATAGTTCTGATGATTAATTGAAATTTAAAATCTGCCAAAAGATCCATTTTTTTTTTCATAATTAACCAAACACCAAAAAGCGAAAGTGTTCGATGATTTTTAAAAACTTCAAGGTTAACATTAGATGGAGAAGTAAATTGACAGCTGCCAGTTAGACAGAAGGTCAACTTTTACACCTTATTTATAGAAAGATGGTTGGATTTTTAAAAATGAATGGTTTCAAGAGATGTCTCAATTATTTGATCAAATATGTTGCAAAAAAAAGAAGAAATATATGTATAGGTGCGGAGCCTGCTGGAGCTCAGAAGAGACTTGTTGTCACTCTGACTCCTGTAAAACCCACTAGTTGCTGGGTGCACAAGTGCCTGGTGATTAGTGTAAGATCCAAATAATAATAATGATACAATAGTCCAAATTCACACAGAGAGAGTTACGTCCAATCGGCTGAGAAGTTAAACACAACTGAAAATCTGGGTTCCTGTGAGGGATTATATAATACAGCTACTTAAATCCATTCTCTTCTCTGATTGGTCCATCTGCTAGACCTCTAGGGGTAAATGGAACCTCCCAAATATCAGCAGTCATACCCACAGTATTAGACCAAAAATATTGTAATATATCTTTCTTTTGTAAACAAGATAGTAAAACTTCTGAACAGTAATTACACTATACAACCCAAAGCTGACAGAGTTTATATTTAGTTATTCAGACTATTAATCTAGCATGGTGAATATATCTTTATTGTTACTCTTTATAATTACAAAAATGTATATGGAGCAGAAGTAATAAGTATAATTATAATATAGACTTTAAATAAACATATTTATATTCTGCTATAATTTATTCTATTCTATTTGTTTTTCTTTATATCAGAAAGACAAGAGTATTCCTCAAACATCACCAAATGGAACAAATTGCAGATCATATCGCTGAAATGAATAAAGCAGCAAAAAATGCACAGAGAGGTAAGATTTATATTAAGAATAAATATTTCAACTTTTTTAAAAGCAGAAATATCTATAAATTTGCTATGGTAGACTTACCTACCCTCATAATAACATATTTTTCACTCTCTATGACAGAGGCAGAGGGAGAGTTCCTCCATGCAGAAAAAATTAAACTAATAAACATTCGCTGGTGCATGTTGAATGTTTACAAAGCCAATGCAGTTGATGTCAGTAAAATTAGGAGATGAATTTGTTGATTACAGAATATTGACAGAAATTTGAATGACAAAGCGTGCTCCAAATGCAAAAATTGAGAATGACTATGAAAAAAAAAAAATTCTGGAGCTCAAAAAGTCTCTCATTTTAATTATACCACTCCCATCCTTGTAGCTCTCCAACTTTTTAAAAATAATTTAAAAAAATCATTGGTTTTTGGAATTATCTCAGTGAAGTGATGATTCTGACTGAGTAAAAATTCTAATATACTTGTAAAATTTTGATCCTTGATTTAAGACCAACTAGTGGTTTACATTATTTCTCTATTGTAATTTTTATCTTTCTGGCTTCACAGGTCAGTTTATGGTTTTGTAAAATATAGAATGCTATACTTGAATATATGATTAAAACTTCAATATTAGCAATTGTATAAAAAGTAATACTGATACCAGAAAATTTATTTACATACAAGATATTTATTCATCTTTGATTGAAAAGCAAATGGTTCAGTTTAGAGATATTTAATTGATTTAATAAAAATAGCTATTTTTAAAGAATTTAATGATGCCATTAGATTTTTATTAACTTGTTTTAGGATACTAACATAAAGCCTGTATTCATGCTGAACAATATGACAATAATAGTAATGCCAGAAAAGACTAATTGTCTCACTGCCTTCAGGAAAATCCAGCAAGCTTTGGGAACTGGAAGCAGTCGGGTAAAAACCAGTGAAGATGCGGCATGATACAGTCTTTGATTAGACTTGAGTGGGACTTTCTGGAGCTCATGAGAAGACTTGTTAACACTCTGACTCCAGTGCAAGCCATTTGTCACTAAACCCTGAATGGTGGGAGAATTGTTAGTTATAATAATGGAAATCTAGGAACTGTGAAGCATGATATTAAAAGTAACACCAATAGTTATTGGAGCTCTTGAAACAATTTCAACGGTGTTGAAATAAAAAGACTATGAAAAATTAGTATCAAAAGAGAAAAGGCAATATGCAAACCAAGCACTGATAACTCTAAGTACAATAGTGGAAGATAGCAGATAACCCTATTAGAATAAAGAGTAGTCGATTAGATTTGTTTTATGGCATACTAACCATTTCAGTTATTTAATGCTGAGAACAATAAGTGTCAAACAATACATTCTTTGAGTAACACAACATGCAATATCAATCTATTTTTTTTAATCCTTTGAGATGAGCCTTCGTACTCTGTGTATTCATTTTTTTGCAAAAAATGATACACATGGAATATTTAATCTATAGCTTGAAGGAACAAATGAAATCCAAGAGTATGGGCTTAAATTTGAATGCAATGGGATAACTAGGAATAGAACTCACTTATTAAAAATCATAAGGATTTTTTTTCAGGGCATGGTAAATAAACCCATAAGAATAAAATCATAGGGACGGAAAGGAAAAAACAGAAGGATGAAGCATAACTGACTATGATGGGGATGACATTAAGAGTAGATTAAGACTTGAGGAAGGAGAGTGCTATAAAGTCTCTGAATAAACCTAAAACAACAACACTGAAAATTTGCAAGAAACATGCTGTCATTGTGACTGCAGGCAGTGCCACCGGGTGTTGTCAGAGTAGGGTCTATGCTGATGATTTGGTCACACAGTATAAGTATACAAGGAGATGTAGCACCATATGATATTTGATTGAAATGGAGCAAAATGTAGTGGAGATTGAGAGAAAACTCTCTGTTAATTTAGAGAATGTAACTGTTTACTGACAGTGACCAGTGTGAGAATTTAGTAAGAAGATACATTTTTAAAAGAATAGAAAAAAAAAATCAAAAAGACCCATGCAGATACTTCAAATGGAAGACAATACCCAAAAACAAAAGCAAAGATGGATAAATAATGCTGGATGTGGTGTTAATTGGATCAGTGAGGTGTGGGCCCACCAAGTGGATATCACGTCAAAAACAAATTCATTATTACTCAAGAAGAAGTCTAAAATATTCAATTTATATGGTAATTTTCAATGGTGGTGAATAAGGCAGTGAAGGTGGAGGAATGGTAGCAGCTTGGACTCTGGAATTATATTATACAAGTTCAAATTTTAGTCAAAATCATTACATTCCTGTTCAGTTGCCTTGGGCAAATAATGCTCATTAACTCAGGAGAGTATCTCATCTAGGTGAAAGGATAATACTGACTTAAAAAAAAAAGCAGGTAGATGAGACGGTCAACTCAATGAGAGTAACTCATTTAGATGAAGGACAACACTGATTAGAAAAAGTCTTGGAATATAATGAGCACGTAAAACTGGCCTTGGTGCACAAACGAGTATATATCATATAGCATATGGTAACTTTCAATATATGCCATGGTTTATATTTCAAATATACATTTATAGATTTTGTGAGGGTTGTTTTTATGAAAAAATCTATCTATATTCTGATGTCAGCATAAAGATCTTGGTAATAGTTTTATTTTTTTTTACTTTTCTGCTATAAAAATTGTCAGAACTATCCAATTTTCAATTTAGACACTTTTTTCTTTGTACAGTGATCCGTGGATTTATTGCTCGACAATTGTATAAAAGTATGAAAGAAACCAGTAAAAAACATGCAGAAGAGCTGAAAGAACTACTTGCTCAGATAGCTTTAGCTAGGAAATCTGTCTATGAACAACAGCAAGCAACCATCAAATTTGATAAATATAAAAAAGGTAAAAAATTAATTTCATTTTCTTCCTGTTGCAATATTTTTTGTCTAATGAGTGTGGGTGTATTTGTAAAGCACAAGACATCAGAATGTACCACTCAGCTAAAAAAATGAGTACATTCTATTTGTATACAAGAAAAAGTAACATCAAAGTCTAGTGTATAAAATAAAAATCGTTATTCAGTAAATTTTTGTTTTGATAATCAGAACATTTTGTAAAACAAAAGTTCTAATATAAGATGATCTAATAACTTGGACAGAAGTTAACATATTCATTACATTAAAAATATATTATACACACACACACACACACACACACACACACACACACACACACACACACACACACACACACACACACACAC
>JAYKTE010479404.1:0-19048 GCA_036873565.1 Xipholeptos notoides | reverse complement strand
GCAGATATATTCACACCCCAATGAACAACATAGCCCCCACACAGCAGACACTACGAACCATTAATCCAATTTTTCTAGTTTGACCCAGCTATTTTTCTGGATCAAAACCAACTACTTTGGTAAGGTTTTGGAGGCCATAATTTGTTAAACTGAGTGGATAAGAAGAAACCAGTTGATAAAGACCGATGTTCTCTTGGTTGTAAGACTCTATGTGGGTGTTAACTGTAGTTCAACAATTACAATCGAAAAATTCCCTATTTTATGTTGACAAAAAAATATATTTCCCATGAGAATTTTTTGATAATTCAAATTGACAAATAAATTAAAATCTCAGAAAATATGGGAATAATACTATATGGGAATAATATTAATTAATGTTTTTAAATAGCCAAAATAATAATTATTATTCATTTAATTTCATAAAATAAATAATCAAGATTTAATTAAATAAAACAAAAATAAAGAACATAAACATAAATGGGGAAAATATCTTTTTAATTTTTTTAATTATCATTTTCTAATTGTCTAAAATAATTATTTTACTTACCGTTTGATTAATTATTTTATTTTTTAAAGGAAACCATCGAAATTTAATTAAATTAAAAAAAAAGAATATTTAAATAAATAAAAAAATCTTTTGGTGAAGATAGTCTACAATACCAATTAAACCTTTTGTTTACCAACTACTCACCTTCGACATTGATTTAATTTAATTATTATTATTTCCTTTTACAAACTATATGATCGAAACAATAGTTATTACAAAGTGTTTAATTGGTGTTGTAGACTATCATTTTAAACTTGTTTTATTATTAATTTTTCTAATTTAAAAAAAGATCCATCAAAGAATGTTTAATTATTTTTTTTTAAATTAAAAGAGAAAAAAATAAAACTTTTTTTTAAATTTCTTTTTACGGAAGAGAAGACAAAATCAATTTTTTTTAATATACCCACACATGAAAATTTTCAAGTTTTACTTTCTAGTTAATGAAAAAAAAAATTTTTAATATATATTTGGAATTGAACCTACATATCGTAACTTAAAAAACAAAGATACTATCAACTGAGCTACAATAACACCAATGAAAATTGGTGTCATTTTAATGTTTTTATAAGTAACATTAGCATCCTTTTAAAAAATATTTTTAGAAGTTTTATTTTAACGTTTCAGTTGATTAATATTTCTTTAGAAAAATAATAAATGAGGATAAAAAGAATATTTAAATCAATTTCAAAATAAACAAAATATGTTTTTAAAATTAAAAACCTTTTTAAATAAATTATTTTCTTAAAATGTTTGTAAGTAAAACAATTCGATTCCTTATTTATTAATTTACTAAAGATAACTTTAAATAAAATTAAAATGAAAAATATTGCAATTAATTAAAACAATGAGTTATTTATTTAAAATAGATTATAAATACAAAATAATATAATTGACTTTTTCATTTATTCTGAATGAACAAAAATAATTTAATCAATAGCGATGATGTTAATGTTCAATGTTAATCCACAAAACTCAAGAGCACGTTCTATCACCGTGTTGCTAAGTGACAAAATAATGGTCTTGCCGATGATAGATTATTAATAATGCTTTCTATTATCGATTTTTGATGATTATCAAGGGTATTATGATACAAAATCTAGCCTATACCACTCCCAATAAATGTATTAATGCTGTGTAAAATTTCAAGAAAATCTGTCAGAGTCTATAGGGAATGAACACACATACACAAAGTTTCATTTATATGATAGTAGAGATTATCCATTCTCCTAGGATTACATCTAATTTAATAAGGAGTGTACTTTTCACTTTTAAACGATATACTCATCTCATGATATGTGTTAAAAAATATCTGTACATAAAGAATATATCCACTATAAATGTTATAGAGAAGGCTTCAAATGATTAAATCAAAAAGTTATTCTTTTGTAATAGATATCTTTTATGTTAATATATGCACCTTTCCCCGGCTGTGTATCTTATATCGATCGCTGATACTGCGCCAATCAGGATTCTTTTCTGATTGTCTGGTGTTCAAACTGGCTTGGTTTTCTTTTATTCAGCTGCCCAAAGCTGTTCCACTCTTACAAAACTCTGGTTTTCACGGTTTTCTCTCAGTCCTAGTGAATTGCTGCCACTGATAATCTAGCTGTTGGTTTGCCGGTACAAAGGTCATATGGATTATCATTCTGATTGTCTGTATATTTTATTCTGCCCTGTTGGTCATTGCGTTTTACACCACCAATGATAAGATCAATGATGATATGCTGTGATAAAGTTGTTTGATGCAGTTGAAAAATAAGATCTTCAACTTACAAATAAACTTTAAAATGTAGGTTTATTTACAATAGCAGAGATATACTCTTTTTTCTAATGGAACAATGTTGAAGTGTTGTGTATAAGAAAATAGTCTTGCTGAGAACGAAATACTAGTAGATGGTGGGTGAGGAAGATTATTGTAAAAAAAATAACTATGGATTAGAAATGCACACTAAGAATCTGGAGACACTCTGTTCTTTGGGAAAGCGAGATCTTGGTTAAATAATAAATTTGCCGACAAAACTTTATTTGATTACTCAGTATCACATAATATCTACCTCACCCTTTCATTTTTCTTTCATCTGACATTACAAGTGCAGGGTCAATAATGTGTTTTGATAACTTCCAAAATTTATAACTATGTTGTTCGTATTTTTGAGTATTTTAATCTTTTAATCACAAACTGTTTCAACCAAGCACTAATTTTCAATTGCTTATATGAAATAATACAATTATATAGAATTTTATCTTCAGAGAATCAAATTACATGTTTTGCAAAATCTGTCATAATGTCATAATTCAAATTTTCAAAAAGAATCACATTTTCAAACGAGTGAGAACCAGCAGACCAAACATTATTTTTTCAAAACGTACCAAATGGCTTTGTTTTGAAATTTGCAATACTGATTCCCTGCCCTAGGCATGACTAAATGTCCAGCCAAGGTTTTACATTTTTTTTATGCACCAGTTTTGAATTTTAATAGCCAAAACACAACTTTTAGATATGAAGAAATATTTTGTTTAGGCTTTCAATCATTTTTATGTCCTAGTTTTGACCTTTAATTCTAAAGACTGATACAATCATTTACTTCTCATTAGTATTATATGACTCTCAATTACTGAATTTGGCTGTGTATCAGCCTTCACTGACTACACATATCATTTAGAATTGATTTTAAGCTGCAAACTTCAACAGAGTATTAATCCTCCCTATGTACTTTGTTACAAATATGCTTAATAAATCTCTTAAGGGTGTTCCAAAAGTAATCACTCCTGTTTTTTTTAATTATTTTTTGAAAGTTGAAGACCACCAAAGATCAGAGTGGTACCATTAATTATGTGACCTTTTATGCTCCAGAATCTATTTTTCTACATAGTCACCACCATTCTCAATGCAATTTTGCAAGCAATGAACAAGGAAGTTCATTTTCTTGTCTGGAGCCCACTTTGTCACTCACATCTCTGTCACCAATGTGAAATCAACAAACCTATCCCCTAACTGTGCTAAAATCAACTGCATCAGCTTTGCAAATGTTTAACAGGTGTTATTCGGTTCAATATTTTTTGCATGAAGGAATTCAATGACACATCTCTCCTTCTAACACATATCCATTCTTAGAGTCTCAACACATCAATATTGCAAAGGAGAGATGAGACTTTCAGGTGATGATGCATTAATTCAGTCATCATAACAATGCAATTTTTGAATCCCTCTGACCCATTTGGGCAGAATAAAAAGTAAGAGTCATTACTTTTAGAAAGTCACTTGTATTAAACTACAGCTTCTAGGCCAAACTTTTCTGAAAATTTATAAATTCATTCTTTTGTTCATAGTTATTAATAAAATGCATGAGGTAGATTTTTTTAAAATAAAATTCAATTCAATTGCCTAAAAAATGCTTAGTAATCCTGATATTGTGGAAATTTTGAAAATATCTTTCAGTCATATGAATACTCTGTTTGTGTGTTAAAGAGAGTAATTCTTCATATTAACAAATTAAAATTATCATTTGAATTACCATTTTAAATTAAATTGTACAAAAATTATCTAGAAACTGTACAAATTATGATTTTTAATGTCTATTCTGTTTTACAGACTATCAACATTTTTACAACTTTCTAAGAGCATTAGTCAATAATGAAATTGAACCTAGATATTATGATTCTAAAGTTGATACAATTATACTACAGGCCTTTTTTCTTCATACTTTCTTGAATTAAATTTGCATAATTACAGCTCACATAAAATGAAGAGATAAAATTAAAGTTTCATGAAATACAATAATTATTCAAACAGGTTTTTGAATCATTTAGGCAAAAAATGCTTTTCATGACATTTCCATAAGTCATTTCTAATTATTATTCCAATGGACTTATTTAACATAATACTAATCATTTTTGATATCAGTATGAATGTAAAACTATGAATAAATTTTCAAGTTTGTTCACATGGAATCAATATTCTAAACTAGAATTAGTGATTTGAAGCAAATGATTCTATTTCTAATTCATTTTCAATTCATTAGTAGATATAAAATTTAATCTAAAGGTTCAATTATCCAAAGAAAGAAAAATCCAAATGCTTTATATTATGAAAATAACAAACAATTTTTTGTTACTATTAATACTAGTGTTAAGACAATTCCTGAATTTTGTCCAATTCCGATACCAATTCCAGGAAAATGTTGATTAACGATTCCGATTAACAATTAACTTTAAAATTTAAGAGAATCGTAATGAAAAAATCATAAATCTAAGGTATTTAGTTAACAATGCGATTCCGATTCCCCCCACAATACACAATTTTTACGATTAACAGTTACGATTCCAAGGAATCATTCCATCACTAATTAATACATATTTGATACCCAAAAAACAAATCCTTTTAAATAATGAAAAAAACTTTTTCTTAAAGACAAAACAAAACAAAAATTTTTAATTCCATCGTACTTAACTAAGACTATTTTGGATTATTTTTCAGAAATTAATATCAAGAAATATAAAAATGTGAATATGTGTGTGTATATCCATTATTAGATACATTGATAAGTAATTGATAATCTATTGTTGCTCTTCTATAGTATTTTGGGGTTATTAGTAATAACTATTTTTGTTGTTGATGTTTTGAAAAGATTAAGTAAATATCTTTTTTAAACTGGCATATTGCATAGGATAAGCCATACCATCAATTCATATATTAGCTTGGAAGAAAAATACATTTTTGCTTCAACATTTTCATATGCTTTATAAGTAACTTAGTAACAAAAATGAAGTCAGCATGATGGAAAAAACCCTAAGACCATGAAATAAATAAAAATTCAAAAAACTAATATATTTACACTTCAGCTTTAGATATCCTAAGAAGAAAATTAACAAAAGAAAGAAAAATATGCAAAAAGTTATAAAGAATAGAAATAAATCAATATTTCATCTAGTGAATCACTTGATTGCTTACATCACAACACTGACTTTTTTCGCTACTTCTTTATAAACTTTATTTTACATTGTATTTGTAAATAGGTAAAAACCCAGTATAATAGAGATTTTGTGTCTGTCAGTAACAAAAAATTAACATCAGTATTTAGCCTAAAAATATTGAATATATCACAACCTGTTATCAATGATTAGTAAATGTGAATTATAAGCTTATTTATTAATCGCATTGATTAAGCTTATTTTAGGGAAAGTTCATGGTGTAATATTAAACTAGTAGGTTTTTATATTGTAGTGCATGAGTCCAAAACCAGGAGAATCTATTATGTTTAATTACAAACAAATACCTTTAGAGCATTAAGAATCCCTTTCTTTAGAGTTAAAATAATGGTTAGATTGGATTTCTTATTTTTACAGTATATCTAGCTTTATAGTCATTTGATGCAAGAATCATTGTTTCTTTTTTCTCTTCTTTTTGAAAATTGTAAATAGTAATAACTAATCTTCATGAAAGTGAAAGAAAATGCCTAATAATTCTTTCAAAGCTACTTGCCTATATTTGAACAGAATTGACAGATTGGAATTTTGAATTTCTATCATATAGTGTTATATAAAATATATAACACTTTTCAATCTATTAGAAAATGTATTAACCTAAACATGAAGTAATAGTTAAATTACAATGTAGTTGGATATGACATAAAACAAGAAATAGATGAGAAAACCTTTTGATATCTTCTGCAAAATGTACATGTGAGCTTATTCAGTAAAACTGAATGCAACCTAACCACTTTGTTCTAACAAGTCAGTGTCTGCAGGGAAGAGACATGAAGTGTTCCTTAGATACATCATTGGTGATTAACAAAGTAATATGACCATTCTTGCTTTGGCTCTGAAGCTGATCTAGATTCTATAGCTGCTTATATCAAGTAAGCCCAGTAAGAAAATGATTTGGCAAAGTTCCACATGGCATTATTTCTGTCTGGTACAAACTGCTTCGAACAAATGGAGAGGATATTCAAAATGGATACACTCTGGCGGTTTGATAGTAGGAAAAAGCATAAAACTGAATTTGTATATTCTTTGCCATTTGTAAGGTCATGCAAAAAGAAAAGTTTGTGCCAAAAGAAAAAAAAACTATGTCCCGTCCATTCTATTTATTTATTTATTCATTAAATTACATCAACAGGTTTATTTCAACAAAGAACAAGTCAAAAATTTTAAATAACCATGAATTTTTTTTATTATTATGTCTTGTGTGAATTTTTTTTTTAATGATTTTTAATATGCTACATTATTTAAAGTTCTTTTTTTCTATTATTCCCATCTTAATAGCATACACAATGTGCCCAGCAGCAAATGTGGTAGGTTTCTTATTGAACTAGCTAGCTTATGTGTCAAAATCAGAAATGTTCAGAGAATTCAAACTGAAACCTTTATTTAATTGAGATGGGTATATTAACCACAATAGGACACAGGTGTTAGGCATATTAGCTTAACACTTACTTTGAGATAAGAGCAGTGTTCACATAAATCTTGATAAACCCAAATACATTGGTAAAATTCTTTTTGTATTTATTTTCATATTGTTTGTTTGTGTTTACGGCATATGAACCTTTAGGTCATTTAATGCTAAGAACAATCATTTTTGATAAACACATATTTTTTTAAATAGCATAGTATACATGATTTAAACCATAGCTGCGGGGGAATTTTGAGATTCATACTTTTCCAAAGAGTATTAGTCTAAATGCGAATGTAAACAGAATAACTGGAATCTGAGCTTGTGTATAATGATTCTGGAGTCCAACTGCCTATCCACTGCCCCAAGTGGACCTCCCCATTTTTACATGATGCAAGGACCTTCTTTTTGTTGACCCTCTTTAAGTGTATCTACTAATGTGGACAAAACTTTATTAAAATATTATGAATAAATGATAGACATACATCATTGTTTTTGTAATGAAAAGTAAATTTATAAAAGTTAAAACATAAAACGTTTTTTGCTATTTGCTGAAGACAATCTAGATATATTCTAGGAGTTTCTGTTGTAGTGTAGAATGCTATTGCTGATGATTTTTCTAATTTTTATATAAACAAGATTCATTAAACTCTATGGAGTTTTTTGCCTTCAGAATCTTTAGAAGGATTTCTTCTAGTTTTCTGACCACCCACCTATTGTTGGGGGTCAGGGTGTTAATCAGCCACACGTGGAGGACCCTGGTGCTCTCGGACCCAACGGGGTCCATCCTCAGGGATGCAGCAGGAGTTTTATCTCTTGGAAGGCGGTGAATCTGAGTGTTTATGTAGAACTTCGAACAGTGACTGCGCATGCTTGTGCTCGTTGAGCGGAACCTCTCAAAATAAACTAGTTGTTTTTATGTTTTGTTAATGTTAAATTGAAGAAAAATTATTGGGATAAAATTGATATAAGCATTTTAGAGTATTAGTGCTATCTTTAAAGTTAATGGAGTTAAGTCTTGGTTTTTCTAGTTGTAAGTGCAGTTCTTTTAATATGTGGAGTTTTTTTCATTTTCTCTAATGTCGGTGTTGTTGATTACTACCTGGAGTATGTCTTTTTTGTTGAGTGAGTGTGTGTGGATAAGGTGCTGAAATATAGCACTGGAACCGCTGAGATGTATGGTGAGCCTTCTTGAGAGGGAAGTTTTTCTGTTCAACAGAGACAAGCAAAATGATCAAGTGATCATTTTGTTGAAGTAAATCAATATTTGATATTGCTAAAGAATAAACAGATATTATTTATAGTCTTCACAAGAATCTGTATTGTTAGAAATGTCTCAATATATAAATAATATTGTTTGTAAATTCATGTAAATTTTGTGAATATGAAGCAATGGATTTTTCTTTTCCTGCAACTTATAGCTGTGAAATTTAACATAACATAATGATTATATTGTTGTTACACCTTGGCTTGGTTGATATGCCATAAAACACAAACAAACAAACACCTTGGCTAAATTTAAAACATATTTCTGTTAATCAAATCACAATAAGCTTGTTATTTACACAAATCCTGTTATTTTGTTTCATATGCTTTAATGAAAATTTATAAAACAAATAACATCAAACTAAATAATACCTATTTCTTTTGTACTTTTAAGCTATCAATAAAGAAAAACAATATGAATGCTGAAATAAGAGTAAGTTAATGAAAAAAGAGATAGAAAACATTGTATCCAAAAAAGGAAAAGACTAACTTAAAAGATAAAAAATAAAACAAAAGAGAGAAGGGTGCAAGTCAGGGTATAACAAAAAAATGCTTTCTGAAAACATTGTGCTTGACTTTTACAACAGCATTTTTAGCCCTGCAGTAATTTTCAAATGACAGGTTTAAATGGCTGTATTTATCATTGTGGACAGAAATTGTAAACAAGGTGGCATGTCAATGTTTAGAGAAGTAATAAAAGAGACATATCCTATAGAAGACACTATTATAATCAGAGACACACAGACAGAAATGTCTAATGCATTTAAATGTTTTAGTTGAAGGATACTCTAAAACTAAAGTAAAGTAGTTTAGTCAAACTAGACAGGATAAAGAAATGAACTGAGTTTCTCTAAATCTTTCAGATTCTTAAGGCATCAACAAAATATTATTTATCAATTTATCAAACACAAGAAGCAAAATAAATGAAAGAATTTATATCGAAACTAGAATTAATGTAATGTAAGTAAGAATCCAGTAAGAATTGCCAAATAATATAGAATAAACATATATTAAAAAGTGAAAAAACTAAAAAGCAGATCAAACTTGAATATAGAATAAACTGCAACAACAAATATTATCTCATAATATGCAAATATTTTTTTAAAAGACATTAGAATAATAACAAAACTAAACAGACAATGTTTTTCATCAACCTTTACATTTTCAAGATCATAAATAATTCAATGATTATTTTGATTAGGGAAAAAACCTAATTGTGAATTTTGCTTTAAACAAATTTTCAATGGAAAAATAACTTAAACTTATCAATGAGACATGTTCTTCCCTACTTCATTTCAATGATTTATGCTCTTCAAGATTAAACGGAAATTTCTTTGAGGTTTGAAGGAAAAACAGTAATGTTTCGAAATGTCCTAATCAGCAGTCATTATTTTACTCTCTACAAAAAATATGTAAATAGTATTCCCAGGTAAACAATTATAACAGTAATGATATATATCTTAGAAATAACAAAATTTGATATGTTTGAAGGTCTTTCCAAAAGTAATGGAACCTATTTTTTAAAGTTATTTTTTAAAAGTTGACGAGCTCTTCTTTTTCTTTTGGGTAGTTAAGAAACTACAAGTGATAAAATAGATAAGCTTTGGTTCAGTTCAATGTATTACTTGAATATTTTCAAGTACAGTACTAGAGAACCTATGAACAAAAAATTACAAAAATAATCAGCTTTCATATCAGCACAATTGTGTCTATGAGAGATAGAACAACTCTAAATTATTGCTAATAACTGAATATTATACTTTTTAGACATGATTCATTTATTAGAAGTAATGTAACTGCCATGGTTATAACAGATGTTAACTCATCAACAAAACATTTACCTTCTGTAACCTATGGCTATTTGCAGGTGTTCATGTTTCTCTAATGTTGATTGAAGATTGAGTGATGGAGAATATCTGGTGGAAATGTGTTCAAAATTTATCTCTAGGGCAATCTCGAAATTACGAGCAATGTTCCAAAAGTAATGCCTCCTATTTTTCTATTCCCCTGAAAGGAATCAGAAGGGATCACAAATTGTATTATTATCATGACTGAATTTATGCATTCATGATCTTAGATTCATCTCTCTTGTTGAAGATATTGACGGTGCAAGACTTTAAGAAACAAAAACCCTGTCATGGATGTGCATTAGAAGCAGAGATTTTGCATCATTGAATTCCTCCATGCGGAAAAAAGTTGAACATTTACAAAGTTCATGTCAGCACAGTTAGGAAGTGGGTTCGTTGATTTCAGAGTGGCAAAAGAGAGGCAAGAGACAAAGCATTTTTGGATACAAAATAGAATCACAGCATTCATCACTGGCAAAAGTGCATTGAGAATGGTGTTGACTATGTAGAAAAATACATTGTCGGGCACTAAAAAATCATTTGTTTTTATTGTACTACTCCTGTCTTCATAGCTATTCATTTTTTTAGGGAAAAAGTAAAAATAAATAGGAGGTACTACTTTTGGAACAGCCCTCATATTTTATGCTAATGAGCTACAATCATGAAGTTTAATCTGTTCTTCAATTTGTATTTGCAACTATAAAGAAATTAAGTTATACAAAATATATTCTTAAATAATAACAGACAGAAACTAATATTTACATTATGCTTGAAAGAATGGATATCATAACTTCAAATAAAGAATGCTATAGATAATACTAAGAAATCAGAATGTACTTACCATCTGATGAAACATCTACTCGGTGTACATCAATGATAAAAACAAAAAACAACTTTCGGTTATTGTCAGGATCTGGTCGGCCGCCAATGCGTGGAATGGTGACACGCCACGTACTCAAGTCATGCAGTGGACACTCACGATTTGATGACCAATCATAGAAATTGTCATACGATATTTCATCTTCCAGAGAACTACAAGACTATAAAATAAAGGGAAATAGTAACTGCAATTTAGACATAGAAAAAAAATGTATACACAATTTAGAATTAAAGATTGTTCAAGATATTTGCTTTGAATTATCAATTTATACTATTTCTGGATATTTAACTAGTTCTAAGAATGAAATTAAATTTGTAGCTTTATTTTATAAACTCAAAAATGTTGCATTTACCTTAAATGGGATTATTATTTACTGAGATTTATAGCAAAATAGTTATTTTGCATTTAGAATATCAACTAATTTACAATTCATTTCTTTTTTTTAATTTCTTTTATGAACAAAATTTTGAGCACTGAATTTATAAGTTAAAGTTAAAAATATATTTAAAAACAAATTTGAAATTAGTCTATAGAAAATAATTTTTTCTGCTTTATTTTTTGATGAAGTTTATAAAATATATTTTTCTAAAAATGCAGTGCTAAGGCCACAAATTGTTTTTCTATTATTAAATATAAATGTTTGGTGCTATGTGCAAATAATTATATCATTTTAAACTCTAATCAATGTTCAGGAATTAGAATTCACATTATACCTTATTTCAATGTAATACAAAATTCTTCATTGTATCTCTTATTAAATTTAAAAAAAAATACCAATTATTAGTATAACTAGAACTTAGTTGATTGGTTTAGATTGTGATTTTAAAAAGAATATACTTTGTCTGATTACCAAGGATAATTGAGATATATTCAGAAAGGGGCATGGTTGTTGTTTTAACATTCTCTTAACATAGTCTTCCTTTAAAAATTTACTAAAAATCAGGGAGTTATCTAATCAATATGAAATTTTTAATTTTGATTAAGCAAAGAATGAACTTTATAACGGTGTCATTTTTATTTTTTTTCATAATCAATATTTTTTTTTTACGCATCTGCCCTGTTTAAATGTGTCCTATTCTGCCCTAAATGAAAACCATATATTTTCTGTTTCGGGAGAGACTGAATATTTTAGAAAAACAAAAACAAAAAAAAACAAACTTAATTTCTTCGAAATCATAGATTGAAATCCAAAATTTAATGTGTTTAATTTTTTTTATTTTTTGAAGTGTCAAATTCGTTGAATATTTTTAAAAACTTTTTATATTTTAGGTTAGCATTAAAAAAATTGTCATTATTTTTACAAGAACAACTAAAACAGGCATTCTTTATATCTAAAAAAATAAATTCAAAAATGTTCAATTAAAATCTCTAAAATTGACGCAGACCATTAAATAGAAAATTTTTTGACAATTATGAAAAAAAAAATGAATAATCAAACGTTAATTCTGTGAATCATATAGTTAATTTTCCGGGGATCCTAGCTAGGTAAACTTTTAGTAGAATGTTAATAAGTACATGAAAATCTTCCAGAATCAGTTGAGAAACATTTTTTTTAGGGTTCAGGGTTTTTTTACCATAAATTGACTCTACTAAGAAGCATTTTTCTGAATTGCTTTTTTATAAATGATTTTCTAGAAGAATAGTTTGAGAACAAATTAATCAATAGCTAGAAAGAAAAAAAATGAACATCCTAACATTAATAGTTTGCAAGTGAATATAACAAACCAATTGGGAGTTGCATTTGTGTATAATGATTCCCAAGTCACAGTTTTTACCAATAAGTCATAAAGACTTCTCTCATATATTTTTGATGATTATCAATCTAAATGATAAATTTTTAAGTAGAAGTTCTCAATTGTCCAGGAAAACAGTATTCACCTGTAAATAATTTCAGACGTTTTTGGGTAACTCAATTTTTTTATTTTGTTTTCATGTTACTCATTGAAAAGAAACAAACTAACAATGATGTCCACTTCTGAGAGAAAGAATCAAAAAAGCAAATTTGGCTGCTCTTCTTTGATAATAGATAACAAGATGAAAAACAAGCTGACCAAAATATAAGGCTACTGTTCAGAAACTTATTTGTCAATTACCTGAATGATATGACTTTCAACTTTTCAAGACTTTTATGGTTGTTGTTATGGTTCTTTTTTACAAGCTTGCCCTGCACTGCCCTGCCCTGCCATTCCATGCACTGGCAAGCTTTCCTATCTGCTTTAAATATCTTTTATGAGTAGTTCATTTTTTCTTCCTAAAGTAAAAACTTATTTGTTCCACTCTCCCTCTTTATCCTATTCTTTTTTCCAGCTTATTCTTTCAAAGAGGATTGGTGAAGCAGTGAAGAAAATGCCTAGCAGGTATTTAATAAAATATGGAGCTAAAACCAAAAGAAGAAAGATCAAGTAAGTCTTCAATGCTGTCTTCTGCATTACTCTAAAGATCAATAGTGAAAGAATTAAAAACAAATGTCAGTACTTTATAGCTAATAATCTATATTCATTGTACCAGTCAAAAATATAAAAACTAGAATAAGAAATTATATTTTAGTGGAAAATTAAGTTCTTCAGAATTAATGCAGGAGGAGAAAATGAGGCAGTAGAGCCTTTACAATAATAACCAAAACCTCATGAAAAACCACAAGAAATATATTTATGAGATAATTCTAAAAGTAGTAATCTTCACTCAAGAATAACTACATCCTCATAAAACTAAACAAAAACAAGTTACAGTAATAATCTATATACAGCTAAGGTTCAAACAGAAGTGAGAGATATTAGACAAATCTTAGAATAAATAAAACAGAAGCTTGAAGCAATCAAATACCAATTTATACACACGGATCTTTAGTTTCTGGCATTAAGGAAAAAAGAAGATTTATTTAGATTCCACTACATTGAGATATATAGAATTTTATAAAGTCTTTATGTCTTATATTGTGGTGCCCACCAGGTTGGGAATTGAGGTCAATGGGAGCCAACAAGATTTCAGCTTCATTTCTAATGACATTTTTCTATCTTTCTCTCGACAACTAGCAATCAAAAAGGCTGAATGGATTTGGGGTTTGGTTTGAACCAGAAAATAGTCTGCCATGCAATAGGACAACTACGCACTAGACAAAGAATGAAGAAAGGGCCATATTTAATTTAGTTGAGATATGTGGGAAAGGGCTAAGATGAAAAGCAACTGTATATAACATTTATTACCAGGTCAAATTTTAAAAACATAAAAGTGTCAATCTTATTTAATTACTTAGTACAAGCAAAAAGAAGCTTCATACTTCCGTAAAAAATATTTGCTCAAGTGTGTGTATTATAAATCTAAACTCTAAACAATTCCTACTATATTACGAGGAGACCTAAATTTTGATAGATGAGAGAAGATGAAATAAAGCAAGCCTATTTATCCCTGGGCTAAAAATTGCTATGAATATATATATATATAGATATAGATATTTTCATATTAATTCCTAGACAGGAATAAAGAGACTTTCTTTAAATCATCTATCAAAAATTAGGATTCCTTGTAAAATTACTCTCATTGGCATTAAATGACCTAAAAAAGTTGATATGCCGTAAAACACAAAAAAAAAACTAAACTTAATTAAATAAACAGTCTTAAAGCTCTAAAAATTGCTTTCAGCTCAGAATTCAAAAATGCAAAACCAAAAAAAACAAGTGATTGCAAGTGTGTTTTTCAATTAGGAATGCAAACCTCACTACAATGAAGAATTTGACACACCAAAACAAAAGTTACAAAAGTTTTAAAAGAACAATTTGTTTATAAAAAATATAGTTCAAATCAATTTTTCTATTTTCAGAAATTCTGCCATAACAATGTAATTGACATAAATGCTTACTATTTATATTTTAGTAAAAAAACAATTTGTTTCTAGTTTTCTTGACTGTTGGCATTCAACATAAAACTAAATTGATTAATGTAATATTAAATTACAAATTATGATATTACTTTTTTTCACCTTAGAACTTTTGGAAATATAAATTCATCTATTAAAACTAATCTCACCTCCCACCTTGACCCAGAGTAGTATTTTGAATTGTTACTCTTGAAAAATCTAAAACAAAAGACAATCTTATCAAGCACACTTCTCAATATGATTACTTATATTTATAGATATGTATATTTGACAGCAACAAAAAAGCAGCCAAAAATTGGCTTCCATTACTTATATAAGAAGTAAAGGAAGATTCCTACCTATGTTATCTCTATAGTCAATGTTAAGTATTTGTAAACAGAACTCGCAAATTGTTTATTTCAGCAAAATGAATCAATACATTTACCACTTACTAATGAAATAGAATATTGTAAACAGAAGCAGACACAACATTTTATCCAAAGATGCATTTACTAATTTGTCATTATTATAACTTCCTGTAATTTCTCCTTATATTATTTTTCCTATTTCTATGGAAAAACTTTAACAATTTTAAAAGCTTTTTATTTTTTTATCACAAATAAGATTAAAGTTTAAAAGTTTCCTTTTATTTCTTTTGTATCATGTGCATTTGAAGATTTTCTCTATCTTTAATTTTTAGAATCATGCCTGAATTTTTCTATTCTTTTACATCACTTGACTACTTTTTGAAGGATTATACAAAGAATTCAAGCTCTAATTTCCCCATTTTATTTGTCAAGAGGCACACGAAAAAAATTAGGCTTTTAAACATGTTACTGCTTAATTCACTGACTCTGAATTTCTGTCATTTATGATTAATGACTGTAGAATACATTTATTAGTAATCTTCATGATCATTTTGTACTAAATTCAAACAATTCCCTTAGGCTGAAAAGTGAATTTTTTATTGAATAATTTTTACTGATGAAATAATTGTTTTTTCAAGTGTTATAGCTGCATGTTTCTTAGGAATCTTATAATGTACTTCTCATGTTCCATATATCTCCCCTAATCAACTTATTTCATCTGTTTGTTCTGAGAAAATCACTGAAATACATCTTCAAAATGTCTTTATGAAAAAAAGACTATTTCTTCATCAGCAAATAATGTTTACAACAGAAAATTCAGTAATTGATGTTCCTTCAATATAAAACTTTAAAAAAAATTCCAACACATCTCTACAGAATTGTTTCTGGTATTTTTGCTGCAATTTTTGTTTTAAATACATTCTATGAATTCTTTTCATGTCATGTTGTTGTTTTTGATAAATCCAACATATTTCTTTATTCCTGGAGATAGACATCATTTTTTTCAAGCCCAAAGAAAAACCCACTCTACCTTTTATTCTGTCATGCTTTTCTATGCTTGGTTGTTAACATATTTTTAGTTATTTTTCAAATAAAAAAACTAGCTTATAAAAAATTGATGTTCAAACTGAGTTTTTCAAAAATTATTCAATATAAAATTCAGAATGATTAACAATGATATTTATTTTCATTTGTATAAGGAAATGTATAAAAAAATACATTATCAAATTTCTGATTTAATTAATAATCCTCATCATATATATATATATATATATATATATACATATTAAATAGAACTATTTGGTATATTCATTGGTGAAGTGCTTAATATCATAGAGCATATATAGTTGGTTACCATAGTAACATAGACATGGAGTCAAGAGATTTTAGTGATGGTCTTTTGAACAAGTAATTGCACAGCTGCAAAACTGTCTATGCTAATCAACTACACACATGCATACATATATATATACATATGTGTGTGTGTGTGTGGATTAAAGGATAGATCAGAATTAATACATGCCTTTACACAACCTTAAAAAACAAAATGAAAACACTTGAAAAACCTATCAAATCAATTCATTAACTCCCAAACTTGAAACGATATTAGCAAATAATGTAAAATGAAAAAATTGAATAATATTATCATTATTATCATTATGATCATCATCATTTAACCCATGCAATCAAGAAGTGAAAAAAAAGTTGATGCTTAAAGAAAAACTCAACTGTTTTCTCATATAATTCAATTACCTCTTTGCAAAGCCTAAACAGCCTCATGTCATTTCAGTCATTTTCTCACTAACCATATGCTACATTTATGCTCTGACTTAAAATGTCTGACTACTTGACAGACAAGAAATGGAAAAACAAAACACAAAACTTCTGATGAATTTTAAAGATGAATTTGGCAGGTGTAGGAAAGTTTGGCAAAAACAATCAAATTTGGTGTCTGTTGAAATACCTCTAGTCATAAAGATGAAAACAAAAGCTAAAATGCACTGAAGTTGGCTAAAGAACTATCAGCAAACAAATATTCAATACATTTCTAACATTTATGAATGAAAATTCAATTAATGGCTTCTATTTAAGAAAGCCTCAAATGACATATAATCATTAACATTCATCCTGCATTCATTGATACTATGAGTGTCTAAATATATATTTATAAAAGGTTATTCTGTATGTGATACACATTTAAGTATATTGTTTATTATCACTAAAAAAATCTTTGCCTAAAAAAACTAGTTTCAGATAATTCTTATAAAACAAAACTTCCAGTATTAAATATTCTCTAAGGAACATAACAGATCAAGAAACAAACATTTTTTTTTACTGTTAAAATATTTCATTACACAAATATTATTTGTGTTATCAAACTTAGCTAATGTTTGGGACAGCTGGATAAATACATGATTCCATGAAATTAAGATGTTCCATAACTAAAAAAAAACCTAAATATTTGAGAGTAAATAATTGTAGGGTATATTATACGTATATTGAACTTAAACTAACAGCTTAAGATTCATCAAATACCATTCCCTTTGGATAAGTCTTGAGACCAAATTATTGCAAACTCCTTTAGAATAAATTGTCTAAAAAGTATCCGACCTTTATTTTTCCATGTGAAATAGAGACAATAGCATGGCGCCACTCTACACAGTGAAGAAAGATACCTTCATGTGCATGTGTAAAGTTTTGGGTGAACTTTCAGTGTGTCAGTCACTGCCTGTCAGTTGCTGAAAGAGGTGCTACACAAAGTATTTGTCAGATTACTGATTCTTTCAAGATCACTGAACATGTTGAGCAATGGTACTGACTCAAATTTTGTCAAAAGCTTGGTGATTCTCAAAGCAAAACAATTCACAAAATTCCAGAATTGAAGATGCCACTGAAAGGATCACGTTTTGAGAGTAGAGAAGAGATAATGCAGAACACGGCAGCGGAGATGAACACTATGAGAAAGATCGGTTGGCTAAGTGTGTGCAAGCACAAGAGGCCTACTTTGAAGGGGATTAGATTCCAAACCCCTGTCAGGTATGTGAAATAGACATGCCTCGTATTTGAAAAATTGCAAAAGATAAGCAATAAGATATGACTTGTTGAGAATTCAGATTTCACTCAAAACAAAATGCTATTAATATTAACAACACAGCAATGATAAAGGCTTGAACTTTGAAATCATAACATACAAATTCAAATTCTAGTTAGCATTTATGCTGACACAAAAGCAAATTAATATTTAGTTAGAAAAATCTTTATAAAATTAAGAGTTTTTAGGGTGATATGCTAGTACATAAAGAAATTAAACTGAATGCCATTCAAATAGAGATGAATTATAGGAATAGTTTTGAATAACAAAATTTAAAACACAGTTGACTTGTTATATATACTTTCAAACTAATATTATTAATATGAATGTACCTCTCTTTTCTCCTCCTATGGCTTCTACACTGTTCTTCTAAAGACTTTTTTTACAGAAAAATTCTCTAGCAAAATGGCTCCAGTATTAATGACTAATATACTAGAAAGTTAAAAAAAAAGTAATTGTAGGTTGGGGGTTTCCATATCAAAGTCACTCATTATAACTCCAGTTCTTAAGACATCTAAAGGTCTAAATGTATCCCTGATTGCATCCTTTAAATCAATTTGATTCATTGCTTCTGGCTACACAGATATCACTTGCATGTGTCATGGTGCAAAGAGAATAAACATAAATTATGTAATGGTGATGTACAAATTATAGAGTCATAGTTTTTGAATTCCAAGTGACAAAAATGAGACAAGGATTTATATTTTATTTCACATTTGGAATGATGCCAAGTTGAGCAAGTTACAAAGTATTTAGTTTACTAATTCCTCCTCACAGAAGTTTACTTTTCATACACACACACACA